>JANCMC010001028.1:911176-1087784 GCA_024363005.1 Charaxes varanes
GTAGCCAGATTTTATGTATTGTGAAATGTAGACATTTTTAAAATAATGATTTTTTAACGTATTTTATACCTCCACGTCTATCATATACATATGTCGGCGTAAGATACTTCTTGTTACCATGGAACTTTAAAGTGAAGTCTCAAATCAATAATTTTATTCTCAAATCTT
This sequence comes from Charaxes varanes, assembly GCA_024363005.1. NCBI lineage: Eukaryota > Metazoa > Arthropoda > Insecta > Lepidoptera > Nymphalidae > Charaxes > Charaxes varanes. The sequence continues at coordinate 911,345 of JANCMC010001028.1, forward strand.
TTGACATGACTTTAACCGGCAGACGGGTGATGTCATAAGGTATACCATAGGTTACATACATTTTAACAAAAGAACTCCGTCCCGAAAAAAAAAGTCCGTACAAAAAAATTAAAACCTTCGAAATTTTGTTCAACAAAATCAACGAGAACAAAACGCGGATTCAGTTTGTGTATAATATATTTAAAATCTAGATTTCAAGATTATGTAAGTTTTTATGATAACTGCAGATAACAATAGTGTATCAAAAGATAATTATACCATTTATTATTGTATATATAGTATGTATTATGCGACTACTTGATAAGAGTACAGCGAGATCGAGTGAGAATATATATTCTTGCACTTACTTGGACTGTAAGACAGTTTGCATAAGTTATTAGGAAGACCTCACTGCTTGTGTTGCCCTAAATTTCAAAATTAGTATAATTATAATAGGCATGAACACTTACTTGTTTCGCTGACCTCATGAAGAAAAAAGCCACAGGCGCCATTATTATGTAATGATACCATCTTATGAAACTCCTGTAATAAATGAAAATCGATTTGTAAATTCGTTTCTATACCGAGACGATGGAGAATTATCATAAAACATTCTTAAACATTTTATTTTCAAGTAAGATGTACCTATCTATATACTATCTATATAAAGGCGAAATATCACCTAATAATAAATCTTGAAAATCGCGGGACGTACAATAACGAAATTTGTCATGGAGGTAGAAACGAAAAATCGCTAAAAATTGCCAAAGCCTTTTTAAATAGAACACACAAAGTGTTCAAATAGAACATATGGATTTCCAAGTTTCTGTTCAAACAACAACGCTTTTATAACGCGACGCTTTTTAATCGAGCTATGTTCTATTTGCAACGCTATTTATATACGCATACGGTATATTTTTGTACCGACGACGCTGAAAAAGCGCCAATGCCGAGATTTAACGCAACGTTTTTTTAACTCTCGTGCGTATGAAGGCTTATTCGTGAAGAAAAAAGGTTGGCCAATTTTTTAAGCTTGCGGGCATTAATATTAATTAATTCACAAAAATTTCCTGATTAGTTTTTTTTTTAGATTTCTTCCGGCAGAAATCATAATACAAAAACCCCATGGATCAGTTCTTACTATCGATTACTTTCAATCTTAAGCTAACATGATATTAAATGTCTTTATTACCAGCAATATACATCGATCGCATAAAAATAATTAAACGCCCAAATGACGGTGAACACACAGATAGTAATATCCTTGAACTATTTGTTGAACTTCAATTTGAAGGTATAAATAATTGTTCGGATCGCTGTTGTAAAGGATGTCCTTATGCGATAAAACAATACAACTTTAAACAATAACAAATTAAATTTACGTATTACTCATTTGCATAACATGAATATTTAAAAGGTAGGAATCGTAACAAGCAATAAGAAAATCAGTATATTTGTTTTGAGCTTATAACGAAAAACAGGTCTTTTTCAGCATGCCTGGTACAAATTTCATCGATTAACAATTAGTGTGCGTTGTTTTAGACATAGGTTTATGGTACGATGTTACTAATACAGGGATCGGCAACCTGTGGTTCCCTAGCCATATGCGGCTCTATGGATTTGAAGCTGTGTCTCTTTAGTTCTATACTAAAATACGTAATTATCTAACAATACCATATCATCTAAAAACACTACTAATTATAAGGATAAGTAGATCTTTTTCTTATGAATAAATAGATTAGTTTTTTTTCTTATCGGAACTTTATTTATACTACTATTTATTGTCGACATTTAAAAAAATTATGGCTCTTTAAAAAGCCGACTCATAACGTCGCCGATCCCTGGATTACCATATCGTCGTCGTAAACATAAAAATTCCCTAAATTAAAATTGAATTTAAAAAGAAAACAATAACAGAAAAATTAGTTCCTTTTCTGTGGACTATAGACTATGAACAATAGTCGTCATAATAATACTAGATTCAACTGATCAAAGTTCAGTTATCGGAATCACTATTGCTTATTATTAGATATTACATACATTAATATAGACTTTTATAATGTCTGGCATATAACTCGTGAGTTCTGTCGCAATAATTAACAACTACAAAGTTAACAGAACATTCTTTGTATTCCGTAGTACTGTGTAGGGCATTGATACGAGATAAAAATAATGTTTAAAATAAATTCTATTTTTATGGAAACCACAAACATACATTAATATAAGTTTAATCTTTAAATGTATCGCTTGACTTTGAATAAAATAAAATAATTAGTTTTACAAACCAGTTTTTAATTAAACAGCCACTATATGTAGCTTTATAAATCCACGACTACATTGTCTATCTTTTGGTTACATTTTAATAGTGATTTTATTATTTTCTTTAACCTTGGTGTAATTTGTTAGATAAATATGTTTTTTTTTTTATGTTACAAGGGGGCAGACGAGCAGGCACCGAAGTGCCTATCTTCAAACATTCTAAGCAATGGCGAGCTTGAGACGTTTATTTGGTCATTTAACAAGCCGAGGCTATAAGCATGGCGCTACCTCTAATTACGATTAATATCACAAAGTGACATTCACGTTCCACTGTTTTACGTGCCTACCGAAACACGGAGGAGGTCGGATATCAAATATAAAACAGTGCTAGAATGGGTCACCCATCTATCAACCGGTCGCAGGAGCAACTTAACTTAGCGATCGACTCAAATGCCGACCACTGATTAGGCCACGACCTCCTCACATATCTCAGCATTCGCACACCCTCCTTTATATAAATTACACTGTGCCAAATTTTATACTCCTCCATCCGCGCAATGTTCGTTAAATGGTACCGGAAGTTTTCGCTTCACGGATTGATATATAGATGACTAGCTGTGCCCGAAACTGCGTTCGCGTAAAATTAAGTAAAAAAAATGATTCATTTTTGGCGTTTTTTTAGGATGTAGCTGCTACTATATTTGTTAAACATCTAATCGTGATGTGATGAATGAATCACAAATATATTTTTATATATAAATACATATTTAAATACTTATACACCCAGACAAGAGGCGGGAATCAAACCCAAAACCCTCGGAGCGGAAGGCAGGGTCACAGTTAACTGCGCCAACGGGACTGTCAGACTTGTAGACAATTCGATCAGATAAAGTAATAGCTACCGATTAAAGTTGATAGCATAATTGCATATACAGTGTAAACTCTTTATAACGTCGTTCGTTTTAACGAAAATTTTCCTATTACATATAAATTAGGTCAATTTGGTTAGCCCGATGCATACTAATGCACCCTCTTTATAGCGAAGCAGCCATCCTCTAGATTGAAGAAGTACGTCTATTTAGATGTCAGCAAATATTTACAAAAATATTTCTTCTTCTTGTCGTGTCAATGGCGCATCAGACAGTACCGTTCCAAAACTCAGCCACACGAACAGCATCCTCTGTAAACAAAAGTATTTGATAGTGTACTTTTGTTTATAATAAGCTTATAAAAGATGTCGACTAAATTTTAAGGTGCCGAAATTGCTAAGAAAGACATCTTGAGGTAGTAAACAAATCTTGCTTTCGTTATTGTTAATTGCTTCGAATATTTCTGCCATTACTACACATTATTTCCTAAACTTATACATTTCCTAAAGACTACTTTAGGAAATGTTGGTGTCAGCTATTAACGCCGACGTCACCTACCTATCTTGTGTGTAGTGTTCACTATTAAGTCACTTCTTTAGCTATTATTTCAGTGTCGGCTCTAAGTGTACACACCACGTCTTAATCCCGCGACAGGTCAACCGAGAATTCTCGTCTATTTTTAAATGTTTTTGTTTTTATAATAATATTTAAAAATGTATGTAAGAATAAGATATATTAAATAAATGATAGTAAATACATAGGACTATATATGACACACGGACGTCTGTTACTAAGGTAGGCAATTTAATACCTGTGTTATAGGTAACGGATACCTGTTATACATAAGTTTTTTTGTCATTAGATTTACGCACCACATGCATGAGGCCCGTGTCAATTGTTATATTATATTTTATTTTGTCTTCTCTCTTATTGTTTCATTAACTCTCTGTTTATAGTTCCACGTGTTTAATTTATAGGGGGGCAAAGATAAAAAGTAGTATACATAAGTTTATTGTTGTAGGAGTATATAAATAGATACTTGTATACATATCCACCCAGACTCGAGGCGGGAATCGAGCTTATAACCCCCCGAGCGGAAGGCAGGGTGATTTCCAAGTGCGCCAAGGGGCCAGTCGCAAAAGTGATCGCAATAACGTGAATTTATTTTATAGGCTTTGCCTATTAGATATTGTATACACGTCGTAAAAGTATAATTTAATCAGAAAAAATACTGTGCTCATGGAATAGAAACTTAGACAATCTCCGGCATAACAACTATGGCGGTAATAGGTCTACATCAACGTGAGAAAATTCCCGTGTATATATGATTGTATAAATAATTATTAAGAAGTTTATGTTGAAATTCCTGGTTTAGTTTATAAATAAAGGCTATAAATAAATAAATACCATAACGCTACTCTCAATACCTACCGATTGTTCTATTTCTACGGCATAGATTGTTACGTCACCTAATCGATGATTAACGAACCACACTTTCAGCAATAAGTTTCGCAAGTTTTTGTTTTAATTTAGTGTTTTGCTTTTAGAAAGTAACGGTGCCAATTATATCATAATAAATTCTCTTTATTTATGAAAAATTATATTGTCCCTTGACCTTTAAATCCATGTTGGCTATTGTTTACTTGCCGGCTAGAATAGTCTTGATCCTTTAATGGACAATATAGATGTCGATTTTTTTTTATTTCCCAATGCCAAAGCCCATCAAAATTTTATAAACCGTTAACCGTTGTGAACGAGCAGAAAGGCAAACCTATAGACAATAATATTATTTAAACACAAAATACTAAAAAAAACAATCATTGATGAATCACGAATTTCACACGAAGCGACAATTAAATTTTGCTCATGTCAAATCGGGCACGGCTTGTTAGCACTTTTAGATGTATGTACGATGCAACTCTACGTTAGATCATGGTCAAGTAAGCGCTGTTTCTTAGCGTTATCCCGGTCTAGTACCAGGGTCCGCTTAAATTGCAAAGGAAGTGGCTGTGGGGTGAATTAGGATGAGCTACTGCCATCTGACGTCATCCTCGGAACCCCCACGATCTCTACAACCTTACGACTAACATCGCAAAGTAACATTATTCAGGTCCCACTGTTTTACGTGCCTTCCGAATCACGGAGGCGGTCGGATATCAAATATAAACCAGTGCTAGAATGGGTCACCCATCTATCACCCAGTCGCAACAAGAGCTACTTAACCTAGAGATCGACTTAAATGCTCTGTTCATATCAACTATGTTTACCGAAATTATCTATGATTTTGTGAGTGATATATATGATTGACTAAAAGCATATATATGTATACCTTTCGCTTAATTTGCCGCAACAAGCAGGTGTCAGATATCAACTTAGACATTATTTAACAAGACAGGTTTCGTAAAATAAATAATATTTCAAAGAAAATACCGAATTCAAATTTTCAGAACGGTACCAAATCGAAATGTGATCGATCACACGCGACGCAACAGCTTACAAAAAAATGAGAATCATCAAAATCGGTTCACCCAGTCGAAAGTTCTAGGTAATAAACGTAAAAATAAAATGTCCAAAAACGTGTCATGACACGCTTATATAGAAGGGTTCCGTATCTGATACGCTACAAACGTATTTGTTAAATAACTTCAAAAGTTGTCCAATTTCGTTCAGAATAATTTTCCTAATGAGTTTTTAGCATTTTCTATCAACATGGAAAATTTTAAGTCTCTACGTCTAATAGTTTAGAAATGCTAGGGGGGGCTACCTTACCGGCAGACAGACGGACGGACGAACAGAGTGAAATTATAAGGGTTCCTTGTAGTATTCCTGAACCTATAAATAATAAAAATAAAAATTCATTCGAACGGAGAACTATCATTCAGTGAAAGTCACGTTTATATCGGTCCGTTCGTTTCGGATATTACCCGGTACAAACAGACAGATAGAAAAAAAAATTGGTGTTTTTTTATTTGTGGATATAGTATTGTGTAATTAGCTAAAAGAATTTAATTTCTACATAACAAAAGTACACTTATATAATGCCGGCGCCAGACAGCTCAGTGTTTGTACATTTTTGTCCTTGAAGGCATCAAAGTACTACAAAACTTAGCGCAGCTACACAAAGTCCCCGGCCACACTACATGAATGAATGAATGAATGAATGAATGAATATTCTTTATTGTACACCACAAAAATACATGTTACATAATATTTAGTCTTAATAAGTCCATAGGCGCCGGTAGGCACTTCGGTGCCTGCTGCCTGCTCGTTTGCCCCCTTGTAACATAAAAAAAAAGCTCTCACGAATGATGGCTTACCGAGGTATAGCAGAAATACATTTTGTGTTGCTGTGGCTGGAATAAAGTATTCAAAAATTTTTAATTGTCGTAATCAAATATTTTTAATGACTCTTATTTCATTAATTACGAGTGAATTTTGTTAACATTGAATAATTTTACAAATATTTAGATTGGCCCGTTGGCGCAGTTGGCAGTGACCCTGGCTAGCACTCCGTGGGCTGTAGGTTTGTCTCCCGCCTCGAGTCTGTATGTATTATCTATATGTACATATGTATTTCTATATTAAAAAAATATGTTTAACATCCGTCTGTTACCTATAACACAAGCATTAAGCTGTCTACCTTAGTAACAGACGTCCGTGGGTCGTATCATCGTCACCATCATCACCACCTCCACCACCATCACCACCATCAACACTACCACGACCACGACCACCACAACCACCACCATCACCACCATCACCACCACCATCATCAACTTCATACCAGCTTGGGGTCTTCTACTGTTGAACAAGGGCGTCCCCAATTAATCTCCACGAATGGCCGTGTCATATAGTCTTATGTATTTATTATTCCGAATATTATTCCGGAGTCAACCGATTCGAGTTAACATATTAAAGAAAAAAAAAAACTGTTGAGCCAAACCTAATGTTTCTAGTATTCTTTTTTTAAAAATGTATTCCGGTCGGTAAATACCGTGCTGGCAAAATGATCCATAGACTAAAACAAAGTACGAAATTACTTTGCTGCATAAATGGGCACGAGAGAACAAAGTGATCCAGACCGACTTGTATAGAGACCAGTTATGTCTGGTCTATGGACAAGTCATTAAAATATATTGTGCAGTGATCATTGCGTAAAGCAATGGTTCTCAAAGTTTATACCTTTTTTTTTTAATTTTTTTTTGGTGTAATAATCATTTTCCTAAAAATTAGACTCGGCAAGTGCAAGTCAGGCAGGCACTAAGAGTTCCTTACCATCGCGTAATGTTTTAACTGGTTATTTAAAGATTTATACTTTTCATAAGATTTTTTTTATTTGACAAAGTCACTGAAATATTCTTCCGCAAAGTTGCTGTTTTCAGCACTTTTCTTATATTTCTACTTCAAAATTTAGTTTGTTGCCAAATTTCATGATTGTAGGGCCATTTTTCCTTGTCTTCGCTTGATGCATCCACTTTTGCCAACGACCTTTCGCAAATCCAGCGTCTGTATTTCCGAACGGATACGACTTAGGGACCTTCAAGAAAAGAGCATACTCATTTCTCAAAGGCCGGCACGCATCTGCGATCCCCCTGGTGTTGCAGTTGTCCATGGGTGTCGATAGTCACTTAAGAGTACCGCCTGCTCGTGTGCCTCTTGTTACAAAAAAAAAAAAAACTACATATGTATATCGGTACTTAGCTCTCATTGTCAATAGCTTGTATTGTAATGATTTCTTTTGCTCCAAAACAGAATTCGGAAAGTATATCTTATGTATTAAAGTTCGTATTTCTGTTAATCAATGGTAAAACTAGCGCTGATTTGAGTTGTCTAATGAAAAAAACATTATTGAAAAGATCTTTCTGGCGCTAATAGGGTTGCCTTTTTATCGATTTTTTAAAGCAATTATTTCCGTTCCATTTTCCTACCAATGAATCCAATACGTGGAAAAGATTCATAATTTATAGAAGAAGCCTGGATAGTTGGAATAATGATGGGAACTACTTAAGGCCATCGTCCTGACTACTCCCAACTATTGTTACTAGGTTTTTCCTTGGAGAACAGGATATAGGGAAGTGAAAAAGAAAGAACTCTAGTATGCGGCAGTGATTACTAGGTTTCCCACTGAAAACCAATGCTGTAGCTAGCTGCGGCTTTTTGCTGAATGGGAACCCTATTTTCTGTACGTATATAGCAAGAAGTTAGTTTTACTCATCATATGTATATTTATTGTATGATTACGGGAATAAATAAAAATTTTGCCTCTCTATCTACACTAATATAATATGTGAAAATTGATTCTTAATGAGTAATTAAAATTAAGAAGCCGCGTATAACCGACGCCAATGTAACATTTCCACGGCCAACAAAACCACAGCGAAAATCATCCCGTAGAGCAACATAAGCAGGGCTGGGTAGAAATCTGTCATGTTGACAGAATCGAAGGTGCCGCCATGGACGATGCAGGTCGGTTTCTTTGCGTATCTCACCTGATTGACTCGATCGTTGAGGCCATGCTCACCGTTCCTTAACAGCCTGAAAAAAAAAATCATTGTCGGCAGAGGTGAAAATTTGAACATACAGGGGCTGCGACCTTGCGATATCCTAAATTTAAAGATTCTTATTTACTTAACATTTTACAAAGTACGTCACGACTGAACTCAATATACCTAGAGTTTATATTATAATAGTTACCCAATTTTATATATTTCCTTGAATGGAGAGTTTTTCCGACATGTTTGCCACGGTTTATTTTCTGTTATATACTCAATTTCTTTCCACAATCGGTCATCGTGTCAGATCTCGAAATCGCGTGACTGCTGTCACGGATCGTATAGGTTAAGTGGCAATAGCAGATAGGGTGCTCCGGGCTCGCGTACCCCTAGTGGAACTGGCAGATAAAGGAAGATCCACCTCCTGGGAGGAAAATTAAAAGGACTAATATATAAATTAGATTGCCATTCACAAAACTGTGGCGGGCAACGCGTTGGTGATTCCTAATCTAAATAGTTATTAATCCCCAGTTTGCAAACGTCCTGTTTTGCTTTTAAACATAGAGTACCCCATGATCCTAAGACAGGCAAAACATACATTAGGAAATCTTTCCTTGGCTTCGTGAGTCGCATTTCACGGGGAGCATTATCACGCAGAACTTGCTTTTTCGTAATTGTTTTCGATTCGTTTCCGTATTTTCAGCGCCGTTCTTGTTTTTTTGGGCTATTGTTTGGGTGAAAAATCGTGCAGTCATTACAACGGAGCGCGGCCCCGAGGCGAGGTGTGAAATGCCATTGAATTTACATTAGCCTTCAATGGAATGGGTACAGAGGGAAAACGCTTCACCAAACGACATAGATTTGTATCTTAAAATGCACTCGCTTTTAATAAACTTCCAGGTGTGCCAAATAAGATTTAGTTTCTTTTCTTTTCTTTTTATTTGGTAATCCCACAGTGTTACAAAAATCAGTTAGTGCTACAATCTCTTAATATTATGACCATAACAGGATCTTACTATTTGTATATGTAACATATAAATGTGGTGTCTTAATACAGAAAGTAGTTTATTTATTTATTATTACTTAATATTATGGGCGATTACGTTAATATATAAGAATACTTTATATGTGAGTGAGCGTGTGTGTGTGTGTGTGTGTGTGTGTGTGAGCGAGTGTTTCAGCGCATTTGTGTGTATGTACGTGTAAGTATTAAGTTTTGTTATCTTGTCTTGTTTTTAATTTTCTTTTAAATGTCAGTGTGTATATCCGAATAAGAATTACTATAAGTTCGCGTAATACGACATAGGGCACTTTTGTTGTTTTAAGTAGGTTCGGTTTCTTTTTTTGTATACAGGACTAAATATATACAGGACTACATGACACACGGACGTCTGTTCCCAAGGTAGACAACTTAATGCCTGTGTTATAGATAACAGCCACCTGTAATACACAAATATATATTTTTTATGAAATATATAAATACATACATATGAATAATACACCCAGACTCGAGGTGGGAATCGAACCCGCGACCCCGGAGCAGAAGGCAGGCACTGCGGCACTTACATTCTAAGTCGACTAGTCGACTCACTTCGGTTCGTACAATTCGTACTATACTTCAACATAATTAGGAAAAAGACCAAGGTGACCTATCTTCACAAATAGTATATAAATACTGTGTGAAAAATCGAAAATAACTTTGCAGAATTGGTCGTAAAGGAGCAATTATAATATATAATAAGTGATAACAATTAAGTTAGTAGTATTTAATATTATGTAAATTAATATATTTAGAACCTAATATTGTCCTTCTAATTCCTTCTAATTCGTCCCCGTAAAATTTAACTTGCGAGGGCCCTTGGACCTTCTTAATCTGCCTATAAAAAAGTCTGTCCTTAGCGGATGTCTACTAACTATTGACTAACAACCTCCTTGCTAAATTTACTCTTTTTACGTAAGGCGGTTTATGATATTTCATGTTAGGTGACCAGTCGCTTTTATATATTATATAATATACATGTATTATAAAGAAACAAATTAAACTAGATTATTTTAATTTAAATCAATGAATTTAAATAGTTTAACGTCTCTGATTTTCAAGAAATTAGGGTGGGTCTAATATTTTCGACGTCCCTCCTACTAAGCTTAAAAGCCTAGGAAAGTGTAGGAGAATAACTCAGCGGTGTCGGCGTAAAAACCGGATACCTTGGAGATTCCAATCCATCTTTTACACTTTTTTTTGAGTTATTTATGATCTAATTTCTTCAATAATTATATATTAATACGTTTCAACAAAAACTGTCGATACTATTTTACGGAGGAACGGAGGAGTATGAAATTTGGCACAATTATAAATTATTTAAAGGAGGGGTGCGGATGCCAATGTCATAAAATATGCAAAATAAATACATTAAATTAAAACCTCACGCACACCAATTCCAAACTATTTATACACACATGTATATATTTAATAGAGGATGATGTCAAAGAGCATTGTTATGAGACAACCATGACAAAATAACAACGTACTTATTAATTATGACGTTTAATGTAATTAAATTGTCAAATTTCGTTGTACTAAGGATAAGAATTTGTAGTCAAGCTGAGTAGAAAAATTTTAAGTAAGCATATAAGTATGTAAAATTTAAGATACGTGGCTGAATTTCGACTAGACTGTCCAACTCTAAGTAATTACTATCAAATGATACACCAAATAAACGTAGGTATATTCAACACAGACAAAAGTTTCTCATAGACTCCAAAAACTGGTCCATTAATAAATAATTAAATCGACGATACTTCCTTTAACCAGTACGAATTTATGGGCGAAAAAGCCACGTACAGTCGTTCCGTTTAGGCCCTCGATGGTGGACGTCTCTTTGCCGTTCTTGTTTCATCTATCCGCAACAGATACTTTGGTGTGAACGCTAAGAAGGACCTTTTGTTTGCACTAAAAAATCGAGAAAGAATGGTCTTATTCTATCTCTATGCGCCATTGGTCTCAATTCTAAACCAACCCTTACAATAATTAAACCTCTCTTCGTAATGTTCACACCATTTATTTCTCATGAACTACTTAAAGCTCGATTGTTATCAATCCGGGTCAAATTCGAAATAATCTAATACAAATTCGTTTAAATACAAGGTTTTATGAATCGTTAAATATTTGAAAATCTACCACTCCTCATACCATTGGAAAGTTGCAATTTAAAATAAAGTATTACTTGTGTTTAATGTGTAGTGTTCTACCAAGAGTTTATTTTTCTTGAGATTTTATTAGTCATTATTACTATAGTAAACAACAAAAGCGATACGTCACTTAACAAGGAATCTCGAAAACCGCAGGACATTTAAAGATGAATTCGGCAAGGAGATAGTTTATATTTAATAGGTAGACATCCGCTAAGAACGTGTTATTCGACAGGACTAGATTAATGACGTCTAAAGACAAGTTTAATTTTACGGACGAAGCCGCGTGAAACAGCTAGTAGGACAAAAAAAATTGTAAACAAATCAAAACATCTATGAAATCCCTTTCACTTCCAAGCTCGTAATCCTTGAGTGCACCAATTTTACAAACACAATTACAGCTGTATTTGAGGAGGTCAATTAAAGAAATGAAGTGGCCAGGTATTCTACAGTTCTACGCTGCTGGATCGTAACCGTCATACGCGGTGGTTCAGGCGGAAACCGCAAAAAATGGCAAGTCGTATTTCAATTGTAAAAGAAAAGGGCAAGACTGGGAACTACCATCTAGTGACGTTGGGAAGGGTAGCTACACTTCGAAACGTAAGGGTCAACGTAATTGTCTCAGGGAGGCGCGCGCAATGAACTGAGTGTGGAGTTATCTATGCTTCTTTTTGTTACAAGGGGCAAACGAGCAAGCAGCAGGCACCTAAGAGCCTACCGACTCCCATGGACATCTGCACGACCAGAGGGCTAGCAGATACGTTGCCAGCCTTTAATGACGAGTTTAGGCCACCGGGAAGTCTCACAAACCAAACGAAACGCCACAACAATACCATCACTCGACGTGACAGCATTGCCGCCACTTCACGCCGATCTCATGTGAGAAAGAAGTACTGGTACCCGGACGCGCCGGCCCAAGAGAGCCTAATGACGCTGATAACAATGAGAACTGCATTGCCTATACACCTGAGGGTACTATCGGAGATGTAAATTGCATTGTCGCACCCACTCCTAATACAAGCTTTTAATTTAGTATGAGGGAAAAGCTTAGTAGGAGGGGAGAAGGGAATATTAGACATACCTAAGTGTTGAAATTCTTAAAAAAAAGAAATTACCTTGCATAATTCTGCTTACTGTTAGATTCGAGATTTTCCTTATTATTAAATTGATACCTCCCACGTAAGTTGTTGTAACCCCAAATTCCCAGCTTTACAGTAGAGCGTTAGAAACAGCTAAACTGTAATATAACAGTCACTCTTAATATATTATTGTATATAATAATGTAATCATCATTATTAAGTATATAATTGTAGACACAAACGTTTTATGTAATGACCATTTTATTTTAATTTACATGTTTGTAACACTCTACTGTGAAGTTGGGAATTTGGGGTAACAACAATTTACGTGGGAGGTATATAAATACTGCTAGATATATATATTCTTCGATATGAGGAAGTTTAGAATTTGCGATGACGATGGAAACGAGGTGGACGAATATTCGGAAGGCTGATCTCCACACCATGTGGTATACACAGTAAAGGAAAGAATACTATATCATAGAATAAATATTCTAGACTATCTGTTAAGTGTTTAGCCATATCGGTTTAATTTTATGGACGATTCTCTAGTTCCCTAGATTCTTCACAAAAAAATTAAGAACCATCGAAATTCGAAAATCATTGAATTCAACGTACGAAAACGCCGGTTTAAGCAAGTTCTTTTATAATTTTATAAAATTTTGTTTAATAATTTTTCTGCCGAATTCGCTACTATATAAAAGATGACGAGGATGTTTTAAGACGAAAAATGTTGCTGTATGTACCTATAATAGCATTGGAAACTGAACAAAATTCATAACTAATTAAGTTTTTAAAAGTATTTTCCACATGCTGCTGGTAAATCTTTGTATAAAAATAAAAAAATAAATATAAAACATACCAATGATAATTGAGGAGTTAACGAGAGCGGCCCTGACGCAATCCACAGATGTTCCCAAGCTGCAGTAGCCGTGTTGATCGGGAGGGGAGACCTGGGGGAGACAAAGCCATGATTTTTTTTCTAAAATACGTTTATTTAAATATGCTTTAACTAATTCTATTAATGGTGGCGAACATGATTTGGACGGATGAGTCCACGTTTACCAGAAATGGGATGTGGAACAGGCGTAATTCCCATATCTGGGCTCATTCGTCGGGTGAGTTATGGCCGCGGATGATTAGTTTGTTCCTGTTGCGTCATTTGATGGCGTTTCATTAATGTTGTGAGGTAATATTCACACTTGCACATAAGATACTAATATTGTACATAGGATAGTCTATACATTAATACGTGAAGCGAAAACTTTCGGTGCCATTTTAGAAAATTGGGCGGACGGAGTGTGAAATTTGGCTTTATTATAGTTTATATAGAGAATGGTGTGCGAATGCTAATATTTATATGAAATATGCATTATAAATAAATCAAATTTATAAAACAAAACCACACGCACACCAATGCCAAACGATAAACACACGTGTACATTTTTTATATGATTTTTTTGAAATCATGGACATGACCGTAAGTACATTAAAATTATTGAGCTTATTAGCCGTAGCATGTAAAAATTTGTGGCCGAATTTTGGCCAGCCGAATACGTGTAGTATAAAGTCATACAACTTCTCCGTGGGCATAGATGACAACTCAGGTGTTTTCTAACCGATACGACTTAGGGACTTTCAACGTCCGGCAACGCATATATGAGCTCTCTGGTGGTGCATGCATCTGTCTGCTCTGTCGCACCGTGTTATTATAAAAGACTACTTTAACTTTATAATATGCACTAGACTCGGCAGATAGTATTTTGCCCGATTTATTTACACGGAGGTTCCACTACAAACGCTATCTATTGGAAGTATTAGAAGATGCGACCTTGTGTGCGGTATTTTGATTTATTTTTAATATTCCTTCGAGTTTATTTTTCCTCTTTTTTTCTTAAGACTTTCCAGAAGTTATAGGAATGAAACAATATAGACAAACGTCAAAGAGGCTGAGTCAATTTAGAGTTATAGCTAGAAACATCCCTAGGTTACATACAGACAGCAACGCCACCTACTGGGTCCAATTTTTCTTTAAACCATCTACGAACCTGATACTTATGAGACACCAGTGAAAGAGCCGCTAACTTTTAACGCACTGATTTATTGTAACATCAAATGATCGCGGTGGACGCAGCCAGACGCACACATACATACATAACATATCCTTCCCCTAGATGACATATATATAAATAATATCTACCATGAAATGTACACACAAAGTTTTACCCACGTCGGTTCAGCGGTTTAAGAGGAGTAAAGTGGCTTGTATAGTTGATTCTTGTATCTTCTTCTTCTTAATATGTACAACAATTAATTATTGTTTTGTATAAAGTTACCGTTTAGGAATCAACAGTGCACAGAAAAACCGACTGTGGTTTATGATGCACTGAGAGCGCGCTCCTAAACCTACACCCGGGTCACAAGTCCCGGGCACTGCTATGGTTCCTTCCTTTGCAACGCGATGGATCCGGCACCCGCACGGTGAATCCATGGAATGCTAAGAAATTCGTCTCTTTTAAGTAGCCTATATTTGGTAGTATATACACCGGCTATCTGTCATTAAAAGACTCAACAACAGCGATCTAGCCTTTAAACAATAAGAGTTTTATTTTGATGTCGACAAAAATAATTTTATTTACTTGTAAACTATAGTTTCTCGACGATTTTGTTCTCAGAATATTTCAGTGATTTAGTTAAAATACAGATAACTGTATTTAGCTATACATTTTAGTCGGATTGATCATCAATTTGAGTAGGTCGTAGCATAATCAGTTGCCGACTTTTGAGTCGTTCGCTAGGTTAAGCAGTTCTTACCGCGGTCGGGTGATAGATGGGTGACCTAGCGATTAATGTCACTCTGTGATATATATAGTCGTGAAATTGTAAAGATTCTGGGGTTTCCAAGGATGATATCAGACGGCAGGCGGTCTTCTCAACACGCCCCACAACTGCAATAAAAAAAAAACAAAGTGGATCCTGGTACTGGACCGGGATAATGCTAGGAAGAAGAAGAATTAAAGACCGTCAAGGAATTTTAAGACCGATCCCCGATGTTTCTTCATTCTTATTTTCTTAAGGTTTGGTCTAAGAAGAGCCCACAACACAGTCGAGTAAACCAATTGCTATTTGTCATATTAAAAAAAGTTAGCCCATCGTAGTTCCTACAAAGCGTTTAACAATAATTTATCTGAAGGAGCAAAGATCAAAACTGACACGTGTAAATATCTACGATAGTTAATGGCGGTTTTACATCACCCTTCATCTATATGTATAAAAGTCAATAGTTGTTAGTTAGTCTCGTTAAACCTGGAAAGCCGCTGGACGTATTTAAATTTTGTATTTTTGTTTCATTCAAAAGAAAAGACACAAAGGAAAAGTCGAAATATTATTAAACAAAACAAAAAATGCAGATTTAGTCAGTACTTCAGGATACTTCAAAAAGACGACGTCCGCACTAATCGTTTTGACTAAAGTGCCATACAAAATTATTGCTTTATGAAATATACGTTCAGTGTAACATTAATTGAAAAGAGATAAAAGAGATTCGTGCATTGGCTAACAACAGACAACTCAAGATTCCAGCATGACAACGTCTGTCGGGACGGCTAGTAATAAATAAAAACGAAGTAAACCTAGCGATCCTACTCCATGGTTTTTGTATATTATCTTCCTTCTCTCTCACTCGCTTGGATGAAACAATGTGTGCGTCAGAGACTCAGATGCTGGTTTATTATTATCAATATAAATAAAAGCAAAGTAAGCCGTGAGGTACTACTCCTTGGTTTCTCTGTTCTATTCTCCATCTCTTTCACAACTTTGAGAAAAATAGCGCCTGTTACAGAGACAGACTACAACTGATTCTTAGGTTAGTTTATTCCCTTTGAAATATGTATCTAGAATATAATTATATTCTAGAATTGAATGAATGTGCATTGAATAACAATAACTTAACATGTCTGCTATTCAAGTGATTTGAATTAAGCGTGAAGTTTATATTATATTAGTTTAATGCTAATAGTGTTGAGACTGCTATTGTTGATAGTCTGTCTGTCAGTATCTATCTATCTATTTAAAACCTTTAGATGAGCAATTCTTGTATATATGTATAAATATAATTTGAATCTCGGAAACAGTTCCAACGATTTTTATGAAACTTAGTTTGCTGGGGATTTTGGGGGCGCTCCATCGATCTAACTTTCATTTTTAAAAAACGCTGTTTTAAGCGAGCAAAAGCTTGGTTATCCAGGTACTCTATATTAATAATTTTAAGTATCTGTTAGAGAGGTCCAAATAAAATTTATTTTATGGAACAGTGATTGTAAAACAAAAAAAATTTAAATAAGTGTTGGTTATCCGTCTGTAGTGATCTTCGAAACGGCTGCATCGATTTTAACGAGTCTACTCCTTGGTTATAGATCTTTCTTTAAAATGCTCGACGTTGTCCATTAATGCTCTCAATATTCAACTATTAAAGCTATTAACTGCGTAATTCTGTCAAGAAATAAGAAATGTCTGATATATAAAGTAGGTCCTGAGTGACAACACCTAGTTCGGATTAAAGATCCAATTTGGAGGGCAATGAAACGTATCTATACCTAATGTCTGTTCCTCCTAGGACAGTACTTATATGAAGATATTTTGTTTATATAAAGGTTCTATTTTATTTAATCAATGGTTGTCTTAACAAGTGCTTATAATTGCGTACTCAGAGTAGAGTAATTGTTGGGTTTCCATTGTTATATAGTCATTCCTATATCAATTACATTGTAGCATTATTCATCTATATACATATATATATATATACAAATGAATGCCTATTTCCTTTGATCGCGGCATCACACGTGAACGGCTGGACCGATTTCGCTTATTCTTTTTTCGTTGTGTTTGTTATTGTCATAAGGTTCTTAAGAAAAATAAAATTTAAAAAATAATTCGCGAAAAATTAGAAAATTTAAAAATACTTAACCACCAAATTAAATTATTTTTAATGTAGCCTTCGCGCTTTTGGAAATTTTAACTTTTTTAATGTAACCTTAAGCCGTTTGACATGACATTGACAGAATATCGTAAAAAACACACTTTGGTTGAAGTTATATATATGAATAAAAATGAGTATCCAAAAAGAACGAAACGGAACGGGAACTGGAATTATATTATAGAATAATAGAATGTAGTAAATTAGTAACTCAACATTCGGGCAGAACAGCACCTGCCGTAGTTATTGTATGTTGTAGGAACACTTTATAACTGTAATATGCATATAAAACAAACTCGTGATCGTGATAGTCTTGGATATGTTGTATGTGCATCCGTACCGCATCTCTGAGCCTTGTGGTAGTCTAGTCGTCTAAAGGCGTCAGTAAACATTCAGGTGAACTGCCTGCATTTACGCACCCTGATTACAAGATAGCCCTTTGATCAGGAGTATTGGATTCGGTGGCCAGAACATCCATTACTCAGGCCCCATCTGGATCAAACACGACAGAGTTCTGGAAAACTTACGCGACGGAGTGTCTCTAACTTGAGATTTCAACCTGCAGTATTTAATTTATTTCCACGCATTCGGCAGACGATCGGAATAAATTAGAAGAGTCACATTAGAATTGGCATTTTCCGATCGCTAATAAAGCATACCACATCCGCATACTCTAGTATGATATTTGATTTTGGTACAAGATTACTGCTCGGAATCGGGCGCGGGTCTACTTATTTTAATCAATTCGAGCGTGGCGCACTTTCACTCCGAATATTTGGGAAAAAGTGGCGACCTTTTCGCGACTTTCTCCCCGAGCGGGCGCGCGGCGAGGGGCGCCTCCGAGAGCGTGCTTTCTTCCGCGTTGCCGCGGCGGACCACTTTTACTTTTTAACTGACGGTTCTCTCTCCAGATGCTGTTGCCGGTGACGTCACCGCCGACTCCCTGCCCAAAGTACATATGTACTTCCAATTATTACGATTTAATTGAATACGGACTTTCCGCTGCCACCTGTATTCATTAATTGAATTTTGTTTATGTAATGCTTGAAAACCTATTGAATATTGTTGGTTCTATTCAGATCGGGGTACCAGGAATCCTAGTAATCTAAATTTTTAGGTTGAATATCCTCTCACTCTAATATCATAACTTTAGGTAATTCCTTAAATTAGTTACTTATGAAAAAATATTTTATTTACACGATGTACGTATGCTAATCTGCTTTTAAGATGACATTAAATTGTACGATGTTTCCCAACCGATACAACTTAAATGAAAACAACCACATATAGATAGATAGATAGATAGCGCAGTAATTATATAGTTTGTATCTATAATACACAAATGTTATAGAAGATAAAAGTCAAGAATTTCAATGATTTGTAACGTGATGTCTTAGTGCCCTTCCTAAATTTTAATATATTTAATACGTAGCTGGCTACGTCGCCATGGCGTCTCGGTGAGGTAGAGCTCCTAAAGAATGTGTATTAACATGCGGAGGCGCAGCTGCCGGCGGTTGATGGGTTAAGCGAACAGGAGATGACAGTATGATATCCAATAGTAATAGTAAGCCAACAAACGTTCGGATAGGACGTCCGCCAGGTCCCCTAGTTACGTATAAAAAGAATTTTTACTTCACAACAAAGTACACGTAAATAGTAATTTACTTCAACACTATCTATTACTTAATTAACTCTTTTAAAGTAACATCAGTGACCCGCGATAATGTGTTCATGTCATACATATACACACATACATATGAGTATAAAAATAATTCCTGATAAAAATAAGGTCGGGTCAGTGCGGAAAATTTGACTTAACGATAAAAAGAACTGTTATAAAATTTCGTGGTCACTTCCGGCTACGTCGTGTTTAACAGAATATAAGACCGCTTCCGCTTTCATCACGAGGTTGATCTGAATAAGACTCCAGAACTGCTGAAAATGAGAACTACTAGGAACAACAACCGGTTGCTAGCGCCGGTGTTTCTGAACCGATACGACTCAAGAAAAGAGCAAACACATTCTTCATACGCCGACAATTCATCTGCGAGCGTTCTGCTAGTACAGTTGTCCATGGGCGTCGGTAGTTGCTTACGTATCCGTCTGCACGTTTGCCCCTTGTTGTATTACATGAAATCAAATTTCATTTATTAGGGTTCCATAGTACTACAAGGAACCCTTATCATTTGGCTCTGTCCGTCCTTCAATCCGTCCGTCTGTCTGACCGCAAGGTCCCCCCCTAGCATTTGCAAACTATTAGACTTAGAGACTTGAAATTTTCCATGTTGCTAGAACATGTAAAAAACTCATTAGGAAAATTATTCTGAACGAAATCGGACAATAACTTTTGAAGTTATTTAACAAATACGTTTATAGCGTATCAGATAGGGAACCCTTCTATATAAACGTGTCTTGACACGCTTTGGCCATTTTATTTACTTAGGTTTCTTTTCGAACTCTTGTGAAAAACATTTTCAATCTTTATTTTATAATGTTGTAATGTTTTGGTG
The DNA here is from genome assembly GCA_024363005.1 of Charaxes varanes. Lineage (NCBI taxonomy): Eukaryota > Metazoa > Arthropoda > Insecta > Lepidoptera > Nymphalidae > Charaxes > Charaxes varanes. Next base: position 931,697 of record JANCMC010001028.1, read on the forward strand.
ATAACAATTATTCGACTTAAAAAATCTATCATCATCATCATAAAGTGGAAGATTTTGTTTGTTTGTTTGTTTGAACGCGCTAATCTCAGGAACTACTGGTCCGATTTGGAGAATTCTATCAGTGTTACATACCCCATTTATCGAGGAAGGCTATAGGCTATATATCATCACGATAAAATTTTTCACCAAATTTTACGCGAACAAAGTCCCGCATAACAACTAGTTTTAAATATAGTTTGTGTCTTCATAATATGTAGTGACTAATATTTACGAAGAACATAGGCCACTCCAACGATTAAGAAGTAGGGTTCCGTACAAAAACCCCTGGAGTTGATAAAATCTTCTAATCCAATGCGGCCAAAGTCGCAGGTCACAGCTAGTAGAAAATCAGTTTTTGTCTTGAATTTCGGTAGAGGTTCAAGTGATGTAGATTTAAGTTTATACTATGCTTTTAACTAAATCGTGGATTTGTATAAAGTATAGTCGACCCAGAAAGTGCTATACCATTATGGACGATAGTTCCTTGTTAAAGGAAATGTTGCTAAGGGTTATTGTTAGAGATTAACGTAATGCATGATAAGCAAAAATGAGCCTTTTAACTTATTGACGTGCAAACGACATTCGACCTTAGCGTGGCAAAGCAATTTCTTGATCGACTATACTACAGTATCTTACAAATGCTATAATTATGTTTGTTGGCAATTAATTTATTAATTAATTAACTCACAGATAACTATTGAGAGCTTTAAAACAGTTTATACACAGATAAGCTTATGTGATATGAGAAGTTGTGATCGTTAGTTGGTTAGAAGTTTAAATTCATGACGGCATAGAGTTCCAGAGACGCGATAACGGAGCAGTGGAAAGGATAGAATTACATCCGCAAGGTAGTCGGTTCAAATCTCAACAACCCAATTTACGCTTAATTGGAGAGGAAGCAAATATAAATATATACATTTTTAATATATACAGGACTATATTACACACAGACGTCTATTCTAAACTAGAGTCTATTCTAGACTAAGGTAGACAATTTAATGCCTGTGTTATAAGTAACAGACAAATATTTTTTTATATAAATATATACATATAATACACCCAGGCTCGAGGCAGGAATCGAACCCTCTACCCCCGGAGTGGAAAGCAGGGTCACTGCCCACTGCGCCAACGGGCCATTCAAAAATATATATATTTCTCATCAGAAAAATTGAAGCACCTTGCAAGTTTATGTTTTTTATGTATTATCAGAATAATGTGTATATTTAGGAATATATATCAAAAAAGCCGGAAGTTTAGATTATTTTGATGAGAAATATATTATATTTACTTATCTATATATATATGAAAGCGAAAGATCATCTAACATGAAATATCAAAAACCGCGGGACGCATAATGACGCGGGAAATTTGACAAGGAGGTTGTTTATAGTTAGCTGACTCCTGGTAAGAACGCATTATGACGGCCGGATTAAGGAGGTTTTAAGAACCAGTTTAATTTTCACGGAAAACGGTTCGTATCCCATAATCTTTCACCACCGATGTTCGCTGCCGAATCCCTTGGGCACATCTCTTGTGGCATCGTCTGCAACATTTAATTTCGTCGGAACTCCAACGGGCCAGCTGGTACTGAAAGTTGTCGCTTCACGTATTAATATATAAGATACTTTGAATATTTAACAGTGAACATTAAGGTAGGATAAAGCTCACGATTGCAAACAAAATTATACAGCAACACGAATGAGATAATGTTAAACCGCGTTGGACTATTGATAGTTGTGGTGCGCTAGACGCGTAGGAAGGTCGCGAGGTCAATGTCGCTAAATTACACCGTGTAAATAGAACTATTGTCCCAACAAATGCATAATTTACATTCGTAACTAACGTGCGACAATTTTGTTTAACTAATGACGGAACAAAGTACGACACGGTTATCAATGCTCGCACATTAAACTCCTTTTAATCTATTTGTAATCTTTCTTAACACATTACTGAGGAATATGTAAACAAACTAGATATGGCCGGCTGGTCGAAATTCGCCCATAAATTTTAAAATTTTCGTACAATATGCTTATTTAAAGCTATATACTAATAATAAATTTTAATTCTTTAGAACAAACGACATTGTTATATTTGTCATTAAATATGCATATGGTCGGCATGACTACGCTTTGATGCATTCTATAGTAAAATGTATACATGAGGATGTAAATCGTTTGGCATTGGTGTGCGTGAAGTTTTATTTTAATAATTTAATGCCTATTTTATAAAAATCCTCTATATAAACTATAATTATGACAAATATCATACTCCTCCGTTAGCGCAATTTTCATAAAATGGTACCAAAAGTTCTTGCTATAGATAAAAGATTTAAATAAATAAATGACAGGAAAAAAATTGCCCTACTAAACGTTTCTATATTAGACTGTTTTTCTCTACGTTGCTACAATCAATGTACATATAAGGAGTCCATCTTTAGAATTGTACATTTTAATTTATTTAGTACTTCTAATTCTGCGTAAATCTACCGTCAAATCCAGTGTGCGAACTTAATATACTTTTCTTTTCTGACGTTTTAGTCTAGTGTTTCAATAGAAAAGTAAAAACTAACCTAATGACTAAATCGAGTACTGTATGGCTAAATCAATAGTCAATCAGGTTTATTAGATTAGGATATCTGGCGAGCGATGAAAGAATCTCAAGTAAATACTTGAAGACTTCTTGTTAGCATTCGAATGTTAATAAAACCAGCACAATTGTCGTTTATACAGTTCGGTTTATGAAAATGCATGAACAAGTGACCCGGCGTGGTTTTATTTTACTGAATTACTATATTAATATTGCATACTATAAACAAATATTAGCATTCGCAAAACTTCCTCTATGTGAACTACAATTGTGCCAAGTTGCATACTCTTCCGTCCGCGCAATTTTCGTCAAATGGTACCTAAAATTTTCGCTCCACGAATTAATATACAAATGACGGCTTTGAAACTGGAACTTCTGGCTAAGCCGTTATGAGCATGTTACTATTTTCTTGTAGGTTTTTACTTCTGACTACATTTCACTTTTTTAGTTACTTCTGCTTACTTAATTCATTGTTAGCCAACATAATAACGTTACAATCTTCATTTAATATCAGGTGCCCGATGTAACTCGTGCAGTTATTATATATACAATAGGCAAAAACGCGAGTTAAAACATTTTGTCGGTCTGTCTGTCTCTTTGTTACGGATAATCTCCGAAACGGGTGGGACTATTTTGACGAAACTTGCACTGGTATATAGCTGTTTTTACAAGGAATAACATAGGCTACTTTGGTTTCAGGTAAATAGTTATGAATTCGCAAAAAAAAATCTTCAAATTTTTACAAAATCACTGAATTCACGTGGGTTAAGTCGCGGGTCACAGATTTGAATATCATATAATCAATAAAAAACGAAGTTCAATTCACTCACGCCCAAGTATAATATATATATAACATAATTCTTGTTGAAAAAATATATATGTCGTTCATATGCTGGCGCTAGACATAGCTTCATTTGAATGATCATGTAGTGTGGCCGGGAACTTTGCGTAGCTGCGCAAAGTTTTGTAGAACTTTGTAGTCTTCAAGGACCAAAATGTACAAACAATTTGAGCTATGTTTATAAATAAGGACTGATCTAAAGAGCGTTATTCTATGCAAAATTCGCCATATAAGTTCGAACTATATACTTAAAATTAGTACGACGGTCTGCGAATGTTAAGTAAAGCATAATTTTCAAAGGGTTTATGCGAAACTCGTAGCATGTGCTGAGTTAAATCCTTTGTGCGCCTGTAGAAGGATAATAGCCTGGTATAATTCCAAATTAGATTTGAAACTAGTTAGATTTAAATAAACTAAAGCGCTAATAGCCGACTGTAACTAATATATAAAATTATAGTGTCACGATGTTTGTTGTCAAACACCACCGAAACGGTTTGACCGATTTTCATGAAACTTTTTGTGCATATTTGGTAGGCTTGAAGATCGGTCGTAATTTTTTTTAAGCCCCTAAGGGATATGTCGCGAGGTATAGCAAGTCTTATATTATACGTTTAAGTTATACTGAGTCAACCTTAGAAGACAGACATATGCTGTCCCGGACTTTTATTTAGAACTTTTAAAGGGAAACAATACCCATGGACATCTGCACGACCAGAAGGCTAGCAGATGCGTATCTGGCCTTAAATAACGAGTTTAGGCCACCGGGAAGTCTCACAAACCGAAGGAAACGCGACAACAATACCATCACTTGACATGACAGCATTGCCGCCACTTAGCGCCGATCTCACGTGAGAAAGAAATAGTGGCCCAATTCGGCCAAAAAAGTTCAGCTAAAGAAAGACGGGAGTAGGAGAAAGGGATGAAGAAAAAGGATAAAAGGTAGATGGGGAGTAGAGAAAGGATGCTGATACTACTGTCACGGAAGGTATAGGGGGTGTGACAATAGCAGCTGGGACACTCCGGGGTCATAGGTAGTGGATCGGACCACTTATCGGTCAGATCAAGGAAGATCTACCAACTGGGAGTAAAGTCGAACGAGAGGATGTTGTGACCTGTGTCTGGAGTAACGTCACGGTGTCGCGCGGGCAGGTGTGCAGCATCAGCTCGCGCATGAACTGCCTGCTGCCGCGCGCCGCCACCCTGCACGCGCTCAGCGACAAGCAGCGCAAGCTGATCTCGGCCGCGCAGGGCGACGAGCGCGCGCGCCGCTTCCGCGAGCTGTTCGTGCCCGAGTACTGCGTGCGCGACCCCTACCCCGGCCGCATGTGGTACAAGGCCATCATCCTGCCCAGCATCGTGCACAGGTAGCTCTTCTCACAGCGTTCAAGTTTCCAAAGAGCCTCAATAGCTCAACGGTTTAACCCTTTTCAAACCCCACCGCCGTTGAGGTATTGTCATACCCACTCCTAATACAAGCTTTTCATTTAAGCTTAGTAGGTATATTAGACAAACCTAAAAAGTATGCCTAATATTCTTAAAAAAAAACAATTGGTGTGACTTAGTGATCTTCTGAAAAGAAAAGCACGACCATATCTTAAAAGCCAGCGTGGGAAGGCACACCAAGGTGGAAAGTTTCGGCGAGAATGAAAAGTGGGAGCGAAGTCGATATGCTCAACCACTGCAAAGGAAGATCTTCGTGTCCGGGCTAAGTTGTAGTTGTCTATAAATAGTGATCGTGAGTAGAAACTTCGTTGGCGTGAGTTGGTTTGTATGGATATTTCCAGTGTTTGTACTGCGGTCGACGTCATCCGTACAGCGCCATCTAGTTGGCATTGGTGTAACCTTTTCCACTCGACATCATTGCCATCTTGTTATGTAGCGGCCGCTACGTCTGAGTGTATTATCCATATGTATGTAATTATATATTTCTAAAAAAAATATATTTGTGTATAACAGGCGGCTGTTAGCCCAGCGATCCTCTGGCGCCCTATTTCATGGATGATGAGGGCCCCGCTGGGTTTTAGTGGGTATTCTGGCTCAAGCCAGTGAGTCCCACACTCCCGGCCATTTGACCGGGGTGGGTAAAAGCATTTCCCAGCAAAAAAAAAGGTACAACTTCTGCCGGGTCGCCAGTACATAATAATAATCTCAATCTTTGGGATTTAATCATAATGCTTAACTTAAACACCACCTACAACACCTAATAACGCCTAATCCAATAACTCTATTACACATTAAAAAATAAAAGACCCTCAATTTTATAAAGGTCAACAAGCTATCAATATGCGCTAATGTATGTTTATCCTCAAACAACACTCCATAAGCGCCAAAACTCACAGCAATTTCACGCCTGTCAATAGATTAATACGTCAATTTGGGGATTAGGTTCCGTAGATAAAGATCAATAGTTGAATTAGGACAGATACGAGAATACAAGAGGATTGGGATCTACTCCTCCTGTAGTAATATTAAAGGTACTCGCTCTCGTAAAATTAACTATAAGATAAGTACGTAAATTATCACCAGAATATTATAAAATTAATTGACACTTAATTGGTCAAGTAGTCAAGGTGCACGATAAAGAATGGTTCGATAGGCTTGCAGACAAAAAGGCCAAACGGGAGAATAGTCACAACCATCCATCTGGTTCTCTCGGAGAGTACATCTGCTCTGGGTGTAGCCGTTCGTATCAATCCAAGATTTGGTGGCCCAACCACTAACGGAAGTGCCGCTAAAATACACACTAAATCAATCATCTGCAACAGATAAAATAGCCAATGATGATGATGATTTTTACAAAATACTAGCGCACTTACGCAACTTAGCGAATTTAGCAAATACCCGAAGGTTATGTAACTTAGTATTTACTACATTCTATTATCTGCCGGCTGATTTGTGAATTTAAACCATCCAAGGCGCGACACAAACGTATATAGTTCAGTGACATATACACGTACAGTGGAATTATATATATAGAGATGTAAAGATATTTTAATAACTATAGAAGACACTTTCATAAAATAATAATGTGAATAAATAAATTTTGACTTTTCATTTTGACTAGGTACACAATAGTTGCTGGATTTCTTGATAATATTTTGTGCGACACGGACGAATTATAGATTCACGGTAAAGTAAGATACCGCTGTGTATGTGTTACTAGACGACATGTTTTTACAACGCCCCACTATAGAGCTATCATTAAATTGTGTAAAGTCCACCATCAATAATGTCGATATTACAGGGTATTGACATATTTCGCGTAAAGAAGGTGAGACTCTATAACGAAATAATGTAAGAAACTTAATAGAAATCAAAAGGAAATTATAGACTGGTTTTCTATCTGAAATCAATAGCTATATTGCAGCTTTTACTGCACCTAGATGTACTTATAATAAACTGCTCTGAAATGTCAGTCTGTCTTAAATTCTTTTTTTGTAGGCATGATTTTTTAAATTTTCTTTTATCTGTTCGATAACTGGTCAGATCCTCTACGGATACGCGATCCCGGAGCATCCTAGCTGCTATTATCACTCCTCTTATATCGTCCGTGACAGTAGTATCTGCATCCTTTCTCTCCTCCCCATTTACCCTTATATCCCTTTACTCCATTCCTCTTTATTTCCCTTTACTCCATCCCTTTCCGGTACCGGTACCTCTTTCTTACATAAGATCAGCGTGAAGTGGCGGCAATGCTGTCACGTTAAGTGATGGCATTGTTGTCGCATTTCGTTCGGTTTGTGAGACTTCCCGGTGGCCTAAACTCGTCATTAAATGCCGGCAACGCACCTGCATGCCTTCTGGTAGCGCAGATGTCTGGGCGTCAGTAGACACTTAGCTACCTGCTGCCTGCTCGTTTGCCCCTTGCAACACAAAAAAAGAACTTGGTGAATACAGAGAGAAAGCTCTTTCGCCAGGACAGAATACGATCAGCAGAGCGTGAGTAAATTCCATGAGTTATTTGCTTTTCATCGGTCGGAACATCTGCCGCGTTTTTAATCAAATTGTTTTAGTTCTAAGTTTCTGTAGGTGGGAATGACAACTGATATGCAGTCTTAACTTTTTCAGTTGACATCGTTATCCTAATTTTAAGTTACATTTGTTCCTGTAAACTAGTTTTCAAATAAATTTTCAATTTTCCATTTGGTCATCTTAAATTGCAAATTCCAAAATAATTACTGACTTAGAGCCTTAATAGCTTTACGATCTAAGGTATGGACTGTAAGCCGCAAGGTACCAGGTTCAAACCCTAACGCCGTTGGGGTATTGTCACAGCCACTCCTACTACAGTTTAAAAGGTTTTTAACGTCACATGTCGAAATTAAAAAAAAATGAGACATGTTTTCTTTTAACGCTTTATATTACACGCGGCATACAGTCATCACATCAAGTGGGAGGGGGTTTAGAAAATGTGACAACCTGTGACAAGGACGGGGGGACACTCACACCAACCAATGCCAAACGATTTACTCCAGCTTCTGCTCCGGGGGTCGTGGGTTCGATTCGCACCTCGAGTCTGAGTGTATTATCCATATGTATGTATTTATATATGTCTAAAAATAAAAAAAATATTTGTATATAACAGGCGGCTGTTACCTATAACACACAGGCATTAAGTTGTCTACCTTAGGAACAGACGTCCGTGTGTCGTATAGTCCTGTAAATATATATTTATTTATTTATTTATATGTATGTCCCGCAGTTTTCGACATTTCGTGTAAGGTAACCTTTTGTTTTTACATATATAGATGAAATATTAGGTTTAAAATATTCAATGATTGAATGTAAGACCATAAAATTAAAGAAAAATCGAACCACCGCCGCGTGTGTGCAATTTAAGTCTAAAAATAAATTAAAATAACGAACTTCATGCTAAAATCCTCTTGGCAATATGTAAATTCAATTTGAATATTTATTCTCGCCAATTTTAACTAACTCTGTAAAAAGCGCCAGACACGCACGTTCTTTGCATGCGTTGTGTTAATAAAGGCAAAAATTTTTAAACTCATGAGGAATATTTTTAGGTGAATCTAATTTACTTAGTTGCCGATTCAGTTAGGGGATCTGGATACCTGGTTGGGTACCAGGCAGGGCTGCATAGAAACTTTTCTAATTTAGGAATGGGATCTGGAATTTCAATGGTAGAGTTCGTCTTTTATTTATTCGCTAACAAACAGATCCCACCAAAAACATTTTCATGTAGGGTTGCGTTCACACGGCGTCGTGTCTAGGTCGTTATCGGATCGGTTTTTTCCCGATCGGGTTCAGTCGCACCAATATTTCAATACACGCGTTCACACGTGCATTTGGTTTTTGTCGTGTCTTAAAATCTGGAAAAACAGATCCTCACACTGTCAAAAAGTTATGAGATCTTTTTTAGTACCACGCCTACTACGCTCTATTTGTCGTGACTTCACTGTATGTACGCCTTAATCAGAATATGTGGCTTGACCAACTTAATTTACTATTCATTACTTTTCGGTTATACAATAGTTCGTCTAGTAACAAAACAGCCAGCCAATATAATGAAAATCCTGTAATACGTATTTCATTATGGATAACAAGGAGTACTTACACCAATTTTTATACCTTTAGTATCAACATTCGTGTAAGTGCATTAAATACTAAACTACTTTACTTAAATCCGCGAATGAATACGAGGGAAAATCGGTGCAATGCTGCAACCCGAAAGCTACACCACCGAATCCGCCACCGTGTCAAGACACGCTTATATAGAAGGGTTCCGTATCTGATACGCTATTAACGTATTTGTTAAATAACTTCAAAAGTTTTTGTCCGATTTCGTTCAAAATAAACTTCCTAATGAGTTTTCAGCATGTTCTATCAACATGGACAATTTCAAGTCTCTAAGTCTAATAGTTTGGGAATGCTAAGGGGGCCACCTCTCGAGCAGACAGACAGACGGACAGAGCGAAATTATAAGGGTTCCTTGTAGTACTACGAAACCCTAAAAAGGACAAATTCTTAAAAACTTATTCTACAGGTACTGGCTTCCTGCGTGACTCCCTTCGTGGTGGACAGACTGGGCAGAAGAATCCTGCTTCTCATCTCATCTACCGGCACCGCTATTGCACTCGTGAGTGAATTTTCTATTATACACTACAATATTATTCAATACAATGTTCAAAAAGGTTCACGAAGAAAATCTTCGCAAAAAAATTGGTTGTCTGTAAAGTCGGTTTAAGAACGATAATTTTACGTGATACCGTCGAACGCTTAGGCTGATCGTGTCTCTCTATCACTTGTTCCGCGCTCTCTCTTGCACGCTCGGCTCAGGTGGAACGTCACAATGGGTCATGTTTTTAGTGCATTCAGTCGGTGTACATTGATTTATAAGACGTTATCACGATAAAAATCTAAACCCTCTTAATAGCTTATTCTGCGCTCCCGCTTGGGTGCTCGGCACGGGTGAAACATGACAATGAGTCATGCTTTTTTGTGCGTGGAGTTGGCAATCATCGATTTAAAGGATGTTCTCACGTCAAAAATCTATAAACCTACTACCATGCGATTTGATAGAAGCTTCTTGTCTCGCACAATATCTTTGTGGAATCAGTCACTAGCTTCGCCGTTTCCAAACGATATGATTTAAGCTTAGACACCTTCAAGACATGTGCATACTCATTTCTCAAAGGCTAGCAACGCATTTGCGAGCTTTCTGGTAGTGTAATTGCCCAGTATTGCTATTTTAGTATGGTTTCAAATTTCCTGGATTTTTCTGGGCATCTTATTCTTGCAATGAAAAATCCAATAGTCTTTATACTGAAAATTGCAATATAAAATTTAAACCAGCTTCTTTTCGATACATTTAAAAATACCTCACAACTTTTAGTCTGACGTACAAAGATAAAACTTGGAAGAGTAGGGCAGTAGTTTTCGGTTAATAGACTTCCGCTGTGGATTTTTCCATATGACCAGATTCAGGAGGCCTAAGGCCACTTGGAACAGCTAGTTCCTTATAGTGTGACCTTAAGAAACTTTCTCCTGAACGCCAGTGAACTACCGATACACACGCTATATATTTTTATTAAATTCCAGGCGAACGGAACCTATGACCATACAGATTACTTAGAAACATGGCGGGCTATGATAGAAGTAAAACAACTTGGTCTGGCCAAGTCTATAGGAGTCTCCAACTTTAACAAGGAAATGCTTCAACGTATCCTGGACAGTGGCCTGGAGAAACCAGCTGCATTACAGGTTGAGGTTGGTACAAGTATTTTGTATAGAACGTTATGTACATATAGGAAATGCACACGCGATATATCCTGCATGCTTAACAGTTCCTGGAAAAGCTTTGTGCAGCTCTTAGATCTCAGTTATAGAACACCCATAAGGATAAATTGAACTGTGTGCTGTTATATACTGTTATTTGCTATTTTATTATAGCAGTGATTTTATACATTTATTGCATTACATCAGTCTTAAACGTTTAAATAACATAGTGAATAAGATAGCAAACTAACGAAGTTGTTAAAAAAGATGGTGTTTCGCTTGATTAAGTTGTTTGTTATTACTAATACTTGTTTACTTTATATTCTTTATTGATAATTTGTTAACTACAAACTCATATTTAGTGTATTAATTTAGTGGAACGCACTTTTCCTGTATCACAGTTTCTTTTAACTGGCACAGGAATAAGGGTCTTAACTCAATTGTACCAAATCTAACAGTTTCTTAAATAAATAAATAAATATAAACGGTTAAAGTTTCGCAAAAGTTATGTATGAAGGAATTGTGCCCCTTTAAAAGTTCTAAATAAAAGTCCGCGACACCATATGTCTATCTTTTCAGGGTAGCTCAATATAGTCTTTTTTATGCTAATCAAATTTGTTCTAAAATAATGCATTATTTGCGAAGGTGTTTTTATAAACATGACCTTTGTCCAAAACCAATTTTCTAAGAGATAACTGTGGTCCACGCAGGCGAAGTTTTATGTTCTATATATCTAGTAGGTTAATAAAATTTTTAAGATCGTTATCTCGTTGCCGATGCAAAAATTTCGACATCGCAGAATGAGGATGCGGATCGCAGGATTATTTTCAAATATTTCAATTTTCAATACGGGGGTGACAGTCATAAAATAAATAAATAAAAATAAAAAAAAAATAAAAAATAAAAAGCCTTTATTTGACCTTGCTTACAAAAAATGTTTTTCTTAAATGCTATGTTATTTACTTTAATGTTACGTATATCTATATACAGTAAAATGTTTATATTTATAACTACTATTTAACTTTTCTAAAAAAAACATAATACGATAATGATTGGCATAGCGGATAGGCAGTGAGTTAGTACATCAATTAAAAACTTTATATCGGAAATGAATCAACACGTTTTTTTTTAAATCTTGAATTGCCATTGATAAAAAATACAGTAAAAAAAAAAAATAATTTTTAAACCAAAAAAAATGAAGGAAAAAAACCAAGTCTTAATATCATTCGCTTAAAGCTTTCAAACTTGAACTAATTAAATCTCAGTGACTGTAGTTTGTCATTTTTTTACTCATTCAAAAAAAATCGGTCCATAGAGTTCAAGCGTTCCACTTTTGATTAAACAAGCCACTATAAAGACGCGATACGATAAGCGCAAATCCATAATTAAACCTTAAAGAACACCTAGAAGCAAATCTATCTATCGCACCAAAATCAGGACGAAACCGCACGACTACCAACGCGCACTTATAATACAAGCAAAATTATAAAAAATAATGTAATATCAACACAATGTAACTAATTCATAATTATTATTTACACAATGAAAATAGGTAGTTACCAACCGATTTCGCGAAGCATTTATAAAACTTCTGGGAGTATGTCGTTTTGGTCAAAATTGTTACCACACTTTGTTTGTGGAGTGAAATCAACTCTTGGAGTAAAATAATAAACGTTTGTGGCAATCACGAATGTTTTTATGGCAAACTCTAAAGGGTTTGCGGCAGACTTAAAAGGTTTGCGGCAGACTCAAAGGGTTTGCGGCAAACTCAAAAGGTTTGCGGCAGACTCAAAGGGTTTGCGGCAGACTCAAAGGGTTTACGGCAGACTCAAAGGCTTCATGGCAAACTACGATATATTGTTTTAACTTTAAAAGTGCAACCTCGAAAACTGTCTGTGGCAAACTTCACGACTCTTGGAGTAATAAAGTTAAAAACCTCTCCCCGATAAGACCAACTATTTAAGATTTAAGATAATCAAAAAATTAACAGGTTTCTTACAACTGGACAAATATAATTTTTAAAACACAGTAAATATGAAATTTGTATATGTTGCTAGTATGTCGGAGAAGGATATTTTTGAATTATATCCATATTTTGGTGTTTAAATGACTGCGTAAAGACCTAGTGGCGATCTAAAATGTGACATTTTTGTTTGAGAATATATTTCTGAGTGTAAATTTTGTATCAAAATATGTATAACTACAGCTAATACCAAACAGTACATAAAACAGAAACCAAAGACCTGTCTTCAATCATAAGAAATTCAATTCAAAATCAAGGTCAAATTTCAGATCTTTTTATAAATTGAGGAACAGTTCCATAGGAATTAATAATCTACGGAACAGTTCCCTAGGAATCAATAGTCTAAGGAACAGTTCCATAGGAATAATAATCTAAAAACACAGTTACAGTTCCAAAGGAACCAAACCACTTTTGTAGATAATATTTAATCACAGATTCAACTTTTCCTTCGTGATAGACAATAATCTAAAAACACAGTTACAGTTCCAAAGGAACCAACTGTCAGCGACTTTCGTTAGTACTTATGCCTGTTCAAAATTTTATTATTATATTTTACCGTAAACCAAGCAACATCAAAGATTCAGTCAGATAATTAAGTGAAGCTAATTATCTAATCGAAAACTTTATTCTATTTTTTTTCACTAAAACACTAGTTTGTACAAATAAACAGCGCTATGCTAAAATTCCGTATCCAGGAAACATTTCCCGTTGGTGTGTAATTCGAACTTATTTGGACATAAATTTGTTAGATTTTAGGAGTAGGGGCGGCATTAGGGTTGTCAACACTTATTAAAACTCTCTAATGAAACAAAAAGAGAAACGTACTTGTAAAACTACAATTTTTGTCACTGAAACTAAAACTATTAAAATAAATTAATTAAATTAATGAATCTATAAACACAAGGTCGTTTGCTCTTAAGGTATGTAACATACACTTAATGTCCTAAATAAAATCACAAAAATCATTCAAATTTAGAAATTAGAGGTTACAGATATTGCCATCCTCATCCCATTCTTGAGCGCGCAAAGTATCGTGAACATTGGGAAGCAATCGTCAACAAAATGTTGACGCGCAAAACATCTCAACGACCCGCGTCGCGCTAACCCTGTTACATACTTTTAAGTTTTATTTACATTGCGGTTTGATGTAAAAATATTGAAGAAATTTGTTTCTGATTTAAAATCGCATTGGGACAGATAGTAATAATGATATTATACAGTATTCAGTTTAAAAAATGGTAAAAAATGTACATTTCAAGAAAAAGCCGACAAGAATTTCACCACTAGGGAGCCAAGAATTATGTACTGAAACCACGGTATGTATGTCCGGTGCGATGTCTTTTAAGACAAACCAAGCTTTATAAAAAACTTTTGTACAATGTTTGAAGTAAATATTCTTTTATTAGTTAAAAAAACGGGCTAGTGAAGTATTTATATCTTATGGGACAACCCTAAGCTTGGTCGATATCGTGAAAGCTCTCTGGCCTCCCACGCGTTCGTCATAAACCTGCTATTACGGTGAAACCATCCCCGCACCGTAGCCGACGATGTATAATATCATTAACCTTAGATGTATCTCCTGAAGATTTTTCTTCTGTCTTAGCATTTCCTTGTGGTACTTTGCTTTCAACTTCTTTACCAATATTAGAAGATATGTCTTCAATATTTGCTGTATCCTCTACGGCCTTGTTGTCAATATGAGGTACATCTTCAGATGTAATCTTTGATTTAGACACTTTTTGGTGAGCCTTTTTCTTACCTGCAGATGTCTTAGGTTTATGATGCGTAGGTTTACGTCTTTTCTTATGTTCTTCTTCTTCAGCTAGATCTGGGACGAGCTGAATCACCATTTCATCTGAACACTCATCATCTTCATCAATGAAATCATCGAGCAACGTACTGAACTAGAATAAAAATAAAAATATCAGGTGAAAGACTACATACGGTCTTATTTAATTGTTATTAGTAAAGTATATTTTTTTAGGGTTGTTTAGGCCTGTAAGGAAACCTTAAAGTTTCGCTATGTCCGCTCGCAAGGTTGCGGTGTATTTCCAAACTATTGGATGTATAGACTTGAAATTTTTTATATTAATAGAACATGATAAAAACGTATCAGGAAAATTATTTTTAGCGAAATCGGACCACAATTTTTGTAGCTATTTCACAAATACCTTTATAGCGTATCAGATACGGAACCCTTCTATATAAACGTGTACTAACACACTCTTGGCCATTTCACTATAAAAAAAGTTGTAAACACTCATACAGCTACCAAGTGGTAGATGACTCACAAGTAGCCTTTTCTATTCTCCCTCTCCAATTCTCGTGTTTATAACATGTAACAGCCCTGTACTTGTACTTAAGACAATTAGAGGTATATCTTAAAAAAACAAAAGTACTATTAAAATATACCACAAGTAAAGTGTTTCAATAGCTGCACATCGATATATAAGTATTAAAACAAACAAGAAACATGTTCTATTCACTACAGCATACATTTGAAAACAAACATTTACTCTTGGAGTGAAATATTTACTATTTGTCATCAGTAGTATCCTCGTTCTTGCTATAAATAAATATCCTTACTTAATGTAAAAGATGCGAAGGCGAATTTATTTGTTTCGTCCTGCGACCTTTTTATGTAACAACATTTTTTGCTCCCAAAAGGGCCGACCGTTGATCCCATTTTAATTGACTACCAACTGGACAATTGCACTACCATATGCTTTTTTACGAACGTACAACGTGAAATAGAATAGAATAGAAATCATTTATTCACATATGATATACACAGCCTAGACACATAAATAAAGCTAAAACAAATTTTCTACTTGTAACGCTGTTGGATTACCAATAAATAAATAAATAAATTATTATTATAGTTGTAGCCTGTTTTGTGTACCATAAGTAATAAAGAAATAAAGCTGAAGAGTTTGTTTGTTTGTTTGCATGAACGCGCTAATCTCAGGAACTACTGGTCCGATTTGAAAAATTCTTTCAGTGTTAGATAGCCTATTTAACAAGGAAGGCTTTATATCATCACGCTAAAAATGAACCTTATCTTTTTAACTAATTTTACTTGGACTAAGTCACAGACACAGTAAGTACATAAATATGATGACAAAGAAGCTTTATCATATTTCTGTACTAGATAGCTAGTACATATCGGGCATAGGCCCGGAACTTCGTCCGCGTAAAATAAATTAAAAAAAAATTGTAGTACATTTTAGCGGTGCTCGTACGCCTGAACTATTGACTTTATGAAAAAGATAGAGATATAAATTGTAGGTAATTGCCTCTAGTTTCATTTGGTATATAACTGTTTTTATCATGAAATGAGTCGGAAGTCGGAATTGTCAAAAAACTGCCTTTGGGCGCGATTTTTCCAATATGGTGGCGCCTAGTGGCAGAAATACGAAGTGGCAAAGTAGGAATTCGAAAAGAGCACATCAAAATCAATAAAATTGCCAATGTTCAACTCCCGCAAAACTTTACCGGTAACCGCTGTTTTTCGTACCAAACGATTGAACTAAAATAATATATTATAAACGTTCACTGAAACAGTAAACGTTCATCGCTAAATTTGGAAAGACCATTTTTGCTTTAATGACCATTTACAGTAATTTTGCGATTGTAAAATGAATACGTGATAAAATTTTAATCGGAATTTTTATTAAGTTCAGTTTTAAATATAATTACAATTCGGTATTGAGCTTTACGCTGTACCTTAATTGGCGACGGCATCCTGGCTGGTGACCCATAGGATGCACATTCTAGTACTCTGGCGCCGTAAATATTTCATATTTACCTTCAAGGTCTTGACACCTCAAAAATAATAATTCGAATTTCAAATTGCAAACGTAACATCTGTTGCTTTGTAAGTACATTAAAATATGTTATTTGGCTGTCGAGAAACATACGTAAAGTCGTTTACTGACTAGCATATAACGGGATTTTGATTTTTTTTTGTTTTATAAGTAATAAATAAATAAATGTATAAAGGCTATATGACGCACAGACGTCTTTTTATTATGTTACAAGGGGGCAAACGAGCAGGCAGCAGGCACCGAAGTGCCTACCGGCGCCCATGGACATCTGCAAACGGTATAAAGTATAGACTGAAATCCGCAAGGTACTTGGTTCAAACCCCCACCACCGTTGGGGTATTATCATACCCACTCCTAATAGAAGCTTTTAAATTAAGCTTAGTAGGAGGGGAAAAGAGAATATTAGACATACCTAAAAAGTATTCCTAAAATCCTTTAAAGAAAAAAAAAATCTTATGTATGTATTGACAATCTATTTTGCTAATTACTAGTAGTATGACGACTAAATTGTAGATTTTATACAATACCCAGTACACCTACGGACATCGTCTGTTATCACAGTATAATG
This sequence comes from Charaxes varanes, assembly GCA_024363005.1. Lineage (NCBI taxonomy): Eukaryota > Metazoa > Arthropoda > Insecta > Lepidoptera > Nymphalidae > Charaxes > Charaxes varanes. The sequence continues at coordinate 948,817 of JANCMC010001028.1, forward strand.
ATATTCTAAACTTTTCTTTTTTACTTTTTTTTAAGTGTACTTTTATCTATTGGTCATGAGAGCAAAGAAGTCGTGCAGGAATGGCAGCGGCGTCAAATTCGATCATGATTTATGATCTACTGAGTTGCGCAACCGAACAGTTATTTACTTTTATTAGCCATAAACAGCCGTTACAGCAAACCGTGATCCGTTATAAATTTTTATTTATTTTTATTTTATTCGGCGTGGTTTCTAGGTTTACTTAGGTCTATCCAAGATTCGTAACACTAGTCACTTCAGAATGATAGTTTGAATCGAAATTGTTATTTGTTTGATTATCTTTTAGTGTGTACTTTTGTAATTTATGATTTTCTTTCCCACGTAAGGCATAATTGCTTATATTCAAGTGGTAACAAAAACGACCTAATACTATATTATTTAAAAGGTTATAAGGTGTAACACAATTTCTTTGTTATGCAGCATCTAACGTTTTGTATGCGATATGATGTTATAACAATAAAAGACATTCTATTGTACACAACTTGTACGTTCTAAGATTGAAAGGTACAAAGCCTGTTACAATTGAGACCAAATAACTAAAGTCCTCTGACGTCTTTTTATGAAATTAAAAAAAAATGATACTCGAAACCACAAAAAAAAAACAAAATGTATATTAATTTACCATAGAAATATGCCTTATGGAATATCATAGAATATATATCTATATAATAAAACGAGGAGAGAAAACTTACGGTACCATTTTACGAAAATTACGCCGATGGAAGAGTACGAAATTTGAAGTAATTGAAGTCTATATAGAGGAGAGTGTCCGAATGTTAATATTTCTTTAAAATATGCATTATGAATTTTAAATTAATAAAATAAAATCGCACGCACACCAACGCCAAACGATTTACACACACATGTATACATTTTATTCTTCTTCTTCTTTCTGTGATAGATGGCTTGCTTTTGTGCATATGCACAACTTATTTCGCCATCTGTTGACACGTTAACTGTTAAGTACAAAGCTAAAGCGACTCAACTCTAAGCAGTTTTATCTCTAATACAGTCTTTGACTGAAAGTTTAATGCAGTAATGGTTAAAAACGTTACCTGCAAGTAACAGTGACCAGGTGTCGGTAGTAGATGCTTTCTTTGTACGCGTCACCCACGAGCTTGTAGTTGTCGTCTTTCATGAGCAGTGCGTGCACGCGATCCGCTAACTGTACGTTCTAATGAAGTAATAGTACATTATTGCACCGAGCGCAAAGTGAGTCATTAATGCACGAGTGTTATGTTGGCGCCCGAGCGAACGCGAAGTCGCTAAAATTTACTTGTCTTTGAAGTACATATCGCTGTCTATTTCCATTTTTAAACATTTCTCGCTAAATATGGAGTATCAAAGTTTTACAATAGTAAGGACGCGCCTTCTTTTTTTCCGGTTTTCATTCGGTCGATATTTATTATCAGCCAGTATCTTTTTTACCCAATGCATACATTTTATGATGATTTTATGAACTTTAATGTGAGACATTAAATCTCTGTGGTAAATTGACATCGAAATAAAAAAAAAACTGTACTGATATAATATTTTATACATCATTTCTGCTCTGTTTGGTTCTGCAGAAAATGCGTCCTTTGTGATCGGTTTTGTAGTTATTAATGATAACATTACAGCGTAGTTGGAAGAAAAATATTTTTAACATAGACATCCTTAATCTGACTCTTTCGATAATTTCTTAGCGGATGTCTACTAACTATAAACAAATTCTTTGCGCAAATTTCGCCTTTATACATCCTGCGGTTATCGAGATTACGCGATAGGTGACTTTTCGCTTTTATAAGTATAGAAATACCCTTTTGTATAAAATATCAAAGTTATTTTAAACTACCAGCGAAAGTCTCTTCAAAATCGTAACAAACAAACAAGTGTTTTGATTGTAAAAAAAAACCTTATCCTGAAAATAACGAGCACCAGAGAAAAACATTATCTAACTCCGTGCAGTCTTTCGGACGTTACGAACGTACATATATTTCGGAAATTCATTATAATTTATACATCTACATAGGTTTTATATTTTATAAACATACTTAATAGAATATAGAAAATTTTACAGAACTTGTAACGGAAGATGGTAATTACTTCTACTATTTACACATGTTTTTTCTTAAAATGATATAGATAATTTTATTTTAAAAAAATTACCTGCAAATGGTCACTGCACACTCCCATGGCGGTAATGAAAAAGTTAGTATCAGATGCTTGAGTTGCGATTATTGTGTAGGCAGCAGCATCGAATTGGAATTAGTTCTGTAATGATGTTTGTAAAAGAAATAAATAAATAAATAGATAAATAAATTATTGTATATACGAATACATAAAAAATGACTGTTATATTACGATTTAGTTCTTTGTAACGGCCTACTGTAAAGCTGGGAATTTGGGGTTACATCAACTTACGTGGGAGATATCGATTTGAGCCGTATGATAGAAAAGATTCATACATTTTATTAAAAACTGGGTAGGTATGCAGCTATATGTCTTATGGATAGAGCGAGTTTTAACATGGTTACAAAAGATGTTGTGAGAGAAAAGAGATGGGTAAAAATAGGCTCTAAAAATATCTATAAAATTCACGGAAATATTTTTAACGTCTCGTTCCTTATGACACGAGCTTTATGTTCCTTAAGTGATGTGACATATATAAATAAAACAGTAAAGTCTTACAGCCACTAAAGGTTTTTTTATTCGTTGACAGAGAACCTAAAAGCGTAACCGTATTAAAATATAACCCCACACTCGTGACGGGTGAATTGTGACGGAAATTAACAAACCTTATCATCGCCCAAAATTAACCGTTTCCACGCGGAAATGAATCCCGCGGACAACGCTTTCCTGCTAATTATCTTTAATATACTATAGGGGTTCTTTTTTATAATCGGTTAGTAACGTATTTCGCAGTTACTTAACGAGAATGATTAATTATAAACTAACCAAGAAGAAAAATTACTTCCTTTGTGTGTAACTCTTTATTCGATCGTGATGTTTGTATTCGATGTTCGATGTTTGTATTCGATTTTTGATGTTTGTATTTGATTTTTACTTAATTGTTCGATATCAATTTCAATAACACTTCCTTGTTTTCAAAATGCAGAATTATTATAACTATAGAGATCGCTGACTGGTCTAAATACGGTCACTAACTGTTTATATTTCCATACCATATGCTCAGTTAAACTACATACAAAATTTTAATACCTTGTACATCGAGATTGTTAGTTTGACTATTAAGATACACACGGTCGTCATGACTTGCTTTGTCGCCATTTTATATTAAAATGTATACGTGAGTGTGTAATGCGTACAGCATTTGTTTGCGTGTGGTTTTATTTTAATAATTTAATAAATTTATAATGTCTTTATTTTTAAATTAGTCTATACTGTCCCATTGCTGGGCAAAGGCCTCCCCCTTTTCCAACCGCACCTTACTTTTTGACCCATTTGAATCCATTTCTTTCCCGCGAAGGCGTCCAAGACGTTTCGCCTCGGGCCGGCGATTTAAGAAGACAAAGGACAGTAAAATGGCTGATTGCTCACAACACTACCACAAACATGTAGGGAAAACACTTTTTACTATGGATATTTTTTTTTAAATTTACGTAGCTAAGGCTGACTTCATCTTCATTTCTCTATTTTCCTTCTTCTTTTCTGGATAATATAGGAGTTAAACGTTTCAGACAAAGAAGAGGAGAAGAATTTAGAATGTTTTAATTTCAAACAGAAAGTCGTATAAAGCTTTTTTACTGTGTCATTTACGCGGGAACGGGTGAAATGATTATTTTATAATTAAAAATATTAAGTGTATGATTACAGTTAAGTCGATCGCTGGGTTAAGTAACTCTTGCTGCGACCGGATCATAGATGGGTGATCCATTCTAACACTGGTTTCCATTTCATATACGAGCTGCTCCGTGTTTCGGATGGCACGTAAAACAGTGTGCCCCGATTAAGGTCACTGAGTGATATTAGTCGTGAGGTTGCAGAGGTCGTGGGGGTTCCGAGGATGACGTCACATGGCAATCGGTCATCTTAACTCGCCGCACAGCCAAATCCACCGCAAACTAAGCGGACCCTGGTACTAAACCAGGATAACACTAGGGAGAAGAAGGAAGAAGAAGATTTTAACTTAATTATTTTTTCCCCCTGGCCGTTGTCACACAATGTCACATTTTACTGATACTCTCCCCCCGCCCCCTAACGTGTGACGTCATTTATGGATGATCGATTACTTGTAAAGCCTTAAACTTTCAAAGGCTTGGCATTATGAGTCGTGTATTACGGAACCATTATGAAATAAAGCGGACACGCTTGGCACTTTTCACTACAACATTATGTGGAAGTAGACATAATAAAATAACGGTACATAATCAGCAAGTCAGGTCTCTGATACAGTATTATTAAATTTTTTGTATTTACTTAAAGTATTAAGTGGAAAAATGTGTTTGTACTGTTTTTATATGTCTATACTAATACTAGCTGTGCCCCGCGACTCCGTCTTATCACTTAGGAGTATAAAAAATAGCCAGTAGCCGATTCTCAGACTTGCTGAATAAGCATATAAAATTTCATAACAATCTGTCAAGCCGTTTCGGAGGAGTACGGTAGCTAAGATTGTGACACGAGAATTTTATATATAAGAAGATATAAAGCTGAAGAGTTTGTTTGTTTGTTTGAACGCGCTAATCTCGGGAACTAGTGGTTCGATTTGAAAAATTCTTTCAACGTTAGATAGCCCATTTATTGGCGAAGGTTATAGGCTAAACCATCTTCAAATGACGCCTTTAGACACGGCATAAAAACTTAATTGTTGTCCACCTCAATTATCTCGCAGTTCGCGTCATTTTCGATACAATTAAATTTTGTTGGTATTTATTATTTTGAAACTGGCTTGAAATCTTTTTTTCAAACGATTTCAAAAAATACAGAGGTTCTCAATTCGATTGTATTTTTTTTTGTTTGTTGTCTCATAACTTACGACTGATTGAACCGATTTTGATGATTGTTTATTTATTTCCAAGCTGGTGCTTCTCGTGTGGTCCCATTTGGTCCAGTTCTGACAATTTGAAGTCGTTTTTTTGCAATAAAAAGATTATATGCGTCTTCTTCTAAGTGGTTTTATAGATTGCTAAGATGACTCTTTAGCTTGTTATTTTTTTCTAATCTTTGCATTGCTTTCTTTAACACAGCTTAGTGACTGTGTTATAGAATGTAAGCCAAAGATTTTTGGTAAAAATCTTTGAAAAGTTGATTTAAACAATCTAAGTATAAAGCAGACATTATATTATGCATTAATAATAAGAGACATGAGAATATATATTTTTTCAAAACTATTTTAAGTAATTATTTATATTTAAACGTTCATTTCGTCGAATATCGTCGTCGTCGTCGATTTCGGAAATCGCGATTCTACTCTATACTATACATTGGAAGCGTGTATTACAATGGTGTCAAACAACAGACAACAGTGGTGTCAAAAACAGGTTATTATCTATATAAATACTAGATGTGCCCGCGACTTTGTCCACGTAAAATTAGGTACAAAAAAATTGAATCAATTTTAGCGTGATGATGTATAGCCTTCCTCGATGAATGGGCTATCTAACACTGGAAGAATTTTTCAAATTGAACCAGTAGTTCCTGACATTAGCGCTTTAAAGCAAAAAAAATAAACTTTTCAGCTTTTTATATTAGTATAGATAAAAAGCGAAAGGTCACCTATCACGAAACTTTGAAATCCGCACACAAATGAAATTTGACAAGAAGGTAGTTAGTAGGTAGTAAAAATAGGCTAAGAATGAATTTTTCGATAGGGCCAAATTAAGGAATTTCCCAATTAGAACTTACTTTGAAAGATAAATTTTGCCTTTATGACGATTAGGACTGTCATACAAATATTCCACGCCTACATATAAAGGGATGTATCCTTTTATAACTTCTTACATAATTCTATATAAATTCAGCAATATAATAGAAGTACTTTCGTCTATAATTTGATCCATATAATATAATAACTTTTTACCTACCTCCTTATGCTCAAATTGACTCTACATTTTAGATATAAAACGTTTGTATGGGAAAAAGAAAAGGGCTGTTTTTAGGGTTTTCCCGGCTTTTATTCGATTTTTTTCTCGCCGTAAAAACCATCTCTGGACTTCAACGAACATTTAAAAAAAGAATTGGTTAAATTGGTCCAAACGTTGTTGAGTTATGCGCTTACCAACACATTTTGCGATTCATTTTTATATATATATAGATTTTGAAGAATACACAAAATATCTGTATAATTTATAGCCTATGTGTTATTCTGATATATAAACTATATTATTGTATAGTTTTATAAAACTCAAAATTTTATAAAACATCCAAAATTTCCATCCATCCATTTCTCAAAGGCCGGCAACGCATCTGCGGTGTTGCAGTTGTCCATGGGCGTCGGTAGTTACTTAGGTGAGTACCAGCTGCTCGTTTGCCCCTTGTTATATAAAAAAAATCCAGATATCTATAGATCCACGTGTATTAACTTTTACGTTTATAATATTAGTAGGATAGAATAGGAGACATTTAATTTGTAAATTTGATCTTTATTAAAATGTGCTATCTAAAAATCCGTTCTTAGCGGATGTCCACTAAACATAATCTACCATCTTGTCAAATTTAATGTTTGTCCGTCCCGTGGTTTTCGAGATTTCGTGTAAGGTGACCTTTCGCTTTTATATACATAGAAGACTAGCTGTGCCCGCAACTTCGTCTGCGTAAAATTAGGTAAAAAATAGATTAAATATTAGCGTGATGATTTATAGCCTAGCCTTCCTCGAACTCAACTCAAAAAACTTTTCAAATCAGACCAGTAGTTCCTGAGATTATCGCATTCAAGTAAACAAACAAACAAACTCTTCATCCTTATATATTAGTATAGATTATGTCATATGCGATATATTATAGTGTTTTACTATTGTACTGTACAGTTTTCCACTGTGCAATATTAATTTTCATGGTATTTGATTATGGTTTCTTTAAATTATACTTAGCGACAACTTTAGGTAACAATGATTCAATAAAATACGTTAATATTATTTGTGAAGTGGTTTATTGGTTCTTATATCTGACATACGACAGACATTTTTCTTTTTTATAAAGGGCGATGTACATCAAATGAGCGAATATTCATTCTAACCGTACTCTATTAAATTCTTTTAGTTTAAACAGATGTAGAGCATTCATTCCCTATTTGTCCTTTTGGATTAACACCTGAAATTTGATTGTCGCTTATATCCAGTATTTCGATACGTTCTAAATCGTTGAATGTCTGTGTCGAGGAAGTTCCGGTCGTGGGATACCACCAGTAGCGTTGTGGGCCAATTTTGCAGGTAGTTTTCCAGCCAAATGATAGCTTTGATGTCCAACATGTTTGTCGGCTCGTCCAGTAACAGCAGATCAGGTCTGGGTTATAGACGGTAATACATGTTGTAAAAACTCTTTAAAACCCTTTAATTATTAAATATATTACAAAATATTTTCTCAAACATTTGCGGAAAAAGTGGAATTTCATGCTAAAAAAAGAATACGCGAAGTTTGCTATTTACGGATATTCAGATCTAAGAATAAAAACACGCCTGCATGAAATTTCATTATTTTCGTGGTGGCACTATTTAATTATATTTATGGCCTAGAGAAAAAATAAAAAATAATAGTAAAACGAACATGTGTCTAACGTAAGATAATAGTAAAAAATAGCAATTTCATTTTACTACAATTTTTTATTTTACATTTTGGGCTGTGTGGCTGACCTTTGCCTTATGAAAACCGAACAAACATAAAATTTCTTTTAACACAATAGTCCCAATATGACAAATGTAATTTTAATATTAATTAAATTATAAATAATTTTTCAAATATAATTTTAATGTTAATTAATTATAAATGGCAATTAAATGAATCAAATAGAAATTTGATTCATTTTCTTGCCATTTTTTAAGAAAAGCACTATGTAAGCTTTGGCAGAAACACCATATGCTTAACTCATATTTTAAAAGTTTACTCGTGTGGCAATTAGTTGTTTTTCTGCAACTGACTGTGACTCAAGAGAAGTTATAATTAGGTATTTTTGTAGAATTTATGTGTAGGTAGTTTTCCTTATTAACAACTTTAAAGCAAAGAAGTGTCGAATAACACTTGGCACATACTGGCCCAGCATATATTGATACAGACAAAAAATATTGAATTTGGAAGGTTGAACATTGGAAATTTTTAATATATAATTATATTTTACTTGGAAAACAATGCTCTCGCGAGCGCCAGCCTCATCCGCCACCCGCCAGAGAAGGTCTTGGTCGCGCGCGCCTGCATCTCGGGCGTAAACCCCAGACCGCTCAGGATGATGGAGGCGCGTGCCGGCGCCTTGTCCGCCTCTATGTTCTCCAGCTGAGCGTACACTTCGCTCAGCTCTGTCGAAAGGCTTGGGTCCGTTGATCTATAACCACATTTTTCCTGTTATTAGTTGTATATGACTAGTGATGGATTAGTATTACTTGATACCCTAAGTCAGCGGTCTGCAACGTGTTTCCTGCGGGCCACATGTGGCCATTGCCGCCACTTCACGCCGATCTCATGTGAGAAAGAGGTACTGGTACCCGGACGCGCCGGCCCAATTCATCTACAAGCATGGCGCTACCTTTTACAGTTGAGGCCGCGTATCGGCAAACGTTGCGTGAAACGCCTCTCGTCCAAATGGAGTAAACGACCTGCTCAAGATGACTGACAGAAACTGACTGAAGACCGGGCCTAGTGGCGCGCTATGGGAAAGACCTATGTCTAGCGGTAGACTGCCGCAGGCTGTTCATGATGATCGTGACTAGCTGACACAGCTATTGTATGAAACATTTAGTTTGTAATAAACATTACTATAGTAAATAATTGAGAATAGCTATTATATATTTTAAGTTGGACTACATTACAGATAGTTACCAAATTTTTACGATAGTTACTTAAGGATTTTATTGCAAACATACATCGTGACACGAGATTTATATGTAAGTATATTAGAAACGAATTTCTTAGCATTTTATGGATACACCGTGCGGTTGTCGGATCCATCACGTTGCAGAGGAAGAAGTCATATCAGTGCCCGGGACTTGTGACCTAGAGGAAGGTTTAAACAGTTCCTTTCCCTGTCTAGCCAAAGTTGGTAAGATCCTACGAGTGCCGCTATATAGAACATCTAATGTCCTCAAATTAACGTATATGTATAAATAAATGAAACAAGTAAATTAATTTGAAAAAATAGTTACTTATAAAACAAGAGATATGAAGTGAGTGCAGGTTAAGTCCCCAGCGAGCGAGAGATTACGCGAGTAATTATATATTAGAATTACAGCGGGGAAAAGAGCTCATTGCACAAGTAAAGCAATCATATTGCTACCTCATGTTACCGATTTTTGAATTCTTACCATTACTTGATTGAATTCGACATATAAAGTATTACTTATGTAAACAAGATAACAGGGATATTTTGCATACTTCAAGTGTTCCTAAATTTCTTATATAAAAAATAATAAAAAAAGTAGATTTTTATTGTTAATAAGTGACGGATACGCTTATTATTTTTAAATTCAAATATTTTCGTACCTGAACTACAAAGTGTGAGGACATATAAAGTATTTTCGGTTTGGTCGTTAGTGAGCTATTAGCGTCCTTATGTCACATCGCTGTCCTTATTTGACATCCTATTAGCGGTAACATAAAAATGTGTACCTGTGTTATTGAGCCATGAAACGTAGTCTGATTAAAATAATTGTAAAAACAGGGAAATTACTACTCTGCATAAATCCACGAACAAACGGAGGGAAAATAAAACACTTAGAGGTAGCGCCACGCTTGTAACCGTATTGGGCTCTTAGTTATGATTGGAGTCTCCTTTTGAGTAAAGAATTACCTGTGTTAGGGGACTCCGCTCTTCCATAAAAAGTGACTTATAATTAGGCTAAACTTTGTGCATGAAATACTATGTATGCCTAATATATCGTTACCGAGGTTTATTTCATTTTTTATCGAATTAAAGAATAGAGAAGGTTCTCATTTCGACGTTTTTTTTTTGTATGTACATATGTTACAAGAAAGTTCCGCCATTTTTAAAACGATTTTAATGATTCTTTTTTTATTTCATAGACCATAGTTTAGACGTGGCCCCACAGACATTTTATCCAAATCGGTTAACCGGTTACCGAGAAATGAACAAAACTCTAAACATATGCAAATTCATCGTCACACATTTATGATACTTGACTTTACTTCGCTCTAACGAAATATTTAAGCATATGTATCCAATGGACAGCTGAACTAACAGAAGGTTTTATTGTTATTTACAAAAGAAAAAAATAAGAAACTTTAAGGTAGCCAGGAAAAGTTTGAAATTTTGGACACCTACCAAATTTTTTTTCAATAGCTCGATTGAAGGATTGGAAAATAATGAAAAAAATATTTCAGATAGCCAGTAAATTTTTTGAATATAGATTAACTACCATCATCGGTACACTACTTTTTTCAATTGTTCGCTTGAAGGATTAGAAATAAAAATAGAAAGAGGATAGAAAGAAAAATTTTGAAAATTTGGATACCTTTTCGATTATTCGCTTGAAGTATAGGCATAAAACATGCCAGATTCGGCCAACTGAAGAGTTCAGTATTAATACGTTAGCTCGTTTCCTACAAAAGCCGATATACTATTGTCTTGTATGGGCTTAAAATAGCAATATATAAATAAACACTGATTCTATTAGCGTCCATGGTTCGATGCGCATCTTCATATAGTTGAGGCCTCGGTCGAAGTCATTTTAAATGTTTAAACCGATGGTTCTCAACCTTAACTCTCGCTACACTTGGGGTTGCGCACACTGACGGACGTAAATGAATTTTCTTGATACAAAGGGAATTTGCAAATAAATAGGAAGGGAAATAATCGTAAACATGTCAACTTAAATTCATCTACGTTCTGTTACGAGTCTCACAGATTTTGTCTTTTTAAAAAAAGATTAAAATTAAATTTAATAGATTATCGGTTTAATTAATATGACGACCGTCGGAAATTGAAGTAGGATAGAGACTGAAGCTACATGGAAAGGAAGCTTAGACGGCCTACTAAGCTTAAATGAAAAGCTTCTATTAGAAGTGGGTGCGGCAATACCCCAACGGCGGTGGGGTTTGAAGCAGGTTACCCTTCGGATTTCAGTCAATACCTTATGCCGTTGAACTATTGAGGCTCTTAAATTTAATCCATAATAGGAATACATAATGCAACTAATGCGATGGCTACATGCATTTATTAAATGGCGTAGTTGTTGCACAAAATTTTAAATTTTACTTGTAAATTAATATTGTTTAACTTCCACTGAGTTCTTAAAGTAGTGCATGTAGGTGTCATATATATATTTTTTTAATGTTACCAAAGGATAAGTTATATTAGTCCAATAATTGTTTAATTAACATTCTGTAATATCATCTTAATAAATTAAAAAAATGTGTAAAGTATCTATACTAATAATATAGGTATATAAAGGTGAAGACAAACAAATTGTCTGTTTGTTTGTTTGCTTGACTGCGCTAATCTCAGGTACTGCTGGTCAAATTTGAAAAATTCTTTCAGTGTTAGAAAGCCCACTTATTAAGGAAGGCAATAAAAATCATCAGGCAAAAAAGATATCATCATGCTAAAATTGGACCTTCGTAAAAATAATTCTACGTGGACGGAATCGCGGGCAAACGACAAAATTTATAAAGCTGGAGAGTTTGTTTGTTTGTTTGCTTCAACGCGCTAATCTCTGGAACTGAACTGCTCCGATTTTGAAAATTCTGTCAGTGGTAGAAAGCCTATTTATCGAGGAAACCTATAGCCTTCCTCGATAAATGAGCTATGCTATCTTCACGCTAAAATTAAATCAACTCTTTGTACTAATTTTACGGACAAAGTTGAGGGCACAGCTAGTAAAATATAATACATCTGATGAACATAAAATATAATATGTAAGACAGTCTGTATAATTCCCCATTGGGAATGTAATAATTATTGACTTCATGCTGTTAGAGAAATTGTTCGTAACAGATTCTGTATAATTATTCGCTGGCAATATATACTGTTCCTAAGCTATTATTCGTTACACTAGAAGTGCAATTCAAAAAATCAAAGTAGCTATCAATATTTCTAGATCAGCATCGTCGTCAATGTCAGCACTTGATATCACACTGTTGGGCATAGGCCTCCCTTTGCTTCTGCCACTTCCCTAAACCTTGCCAATCTCATCCAGCTACCTCCCGCCTCTCTCCTCACATCATCCACCCATCGAGGAATATTATTTCAAATTTCTATTACAATACTAATTCTTTATTAAAATTTTAATTTTTTCTATTAAAATGCAATTTTATCTATGTAATTATTCTCTATTGCGCGACATTGTGGGTATAAGATACGGCGTAAAGGCAAAGTTTACGACGATTCTTCGCGCCCAAATTTATTCTATCGTTTTCTTATAATAGTAGCCATTTTAAAAATGTGCTTATTCTGAAAAAATATTTATAATAATATTATATGAGCATGGTAAGTATATTAAATAAAATATTTATGAGTAGACCGTGTCCATTCAATGTTATCAGTGCCTCTGGCAATGAGAGCAGAATACCCCAATAAGCTTTTAATTTATTAAAATTAAAAATTTAATATATAATTTGCCATTTTGGATTGACAAATAGAGGGAAAATCAAAGTCTTATTTTTTAATAGACATTGATGCAGAATAAAGCAAGTTTTTAGGTTTCCGTGGTACTACTAGGAACCTTTATAATTTCGCTCTGTCCGTCCTTCCGTCCGTCTGTCTGCCCGTAAGGTGGTCCCCTAGCATTTCCAAACTATGCAAACTATATAAGACGTAGAGACTTGAAATTTTCCATGTTGACAGAACATGCTAAAACCTCATTAGGAAAATTATTCTGAACGAAATCGGTCAACAACTTTTGAAGATATTTAACAAATACGTTTATAGCGTATCAGATATGGAACACTTCTATAAAAGCGTGTCTCGACACGCTCTTGGCCATTTTTTATTTAATATAAACGTTTACAAGTTTATAAATTATCTACAGATTATATCACTAATGTTAAATAGGAAGGTTAAGAGACTGATAACGTAACTCGTTATAGATAGCAAGTAATGATGTTGCAGCTAACGCGATTAAAAACAATCAAGTAGTGAAGTTTTATCTTAGTGCTGAGTCATGTCAGAATCTTCAAGCAGATTTTACCAACTCACAATGCCAAAGAAAAATCTCCTCGACTGGCAATAAATTAGCACCGTCTGAGAAATATCTTCATTAATTTTTGAGAGAAGCTTTCGGTGACCCGCGATTTTGGAAAGACAAACAGTTTGTCTGGAAGGCGTGAAGTTCCATAATTTCTTTGCGGAGATAAGAGGCGAAAGTTCACGGGGAGCTGAGATTTATGACGTCACAGTCGCTCCTTTCACTAAATAATAAAGGGCCGACTGTAAAACGCTGTGGGGTGTAAAAGTTGTACCTTTATACGACACGATGTAAGGAAAGCGTGCTATTCTAGAACCCCATAAAAGTTAAACAGTATCTACAAAATAGTTTACAGTACAGAGTTTAAGAAAATTGCTATTACAGCATTTACTAAGGGGCGGAATTTCAAATTTTGACGAGATGTCCTATGGTGGAGTGAAAACTACTTTTTTAAAAGATACAATTATTTACCTGTTTTAAAATTACATACCTAATTATGAAGTCGGTTAAGCGAGGTATATGAAGGCACGTGCCTTGTTAACGATGAATTTGGTAAGGCCCTTGAGTTTTCGTCATATTATTTGTCTATGAATGCCAAATACGAAATAGTATGGAAGAATTTGGTAATACCTTTGATATATTTGATTATGGAAATCTACCAAATATGTTGTCATATTTTGTATAATATTGCCAAATATTATTTACTAGCCAATCAGCCAACTTCGTTTCTTCGTGTTTTAACCATCGAAGCAATAAAAGATAGTCGAGGCCAGATATAGCTTCATTTGAATGATCATTTCAATGATCATGGAGTGTGGCAGGAGGTTTCGAGTAACTGTACAAAATTTTGTAGTACTTTGTGGGCTTCAAGGACAAAAATATACAAACACTTTGATCTATGTCTGGCTCCAGTATAACGTGAGGACCACATTCCATGAATGGTTTTAAGCTCAAAAAAGCATGCAGATTATGATTCTGGATGTTGCCAGATGTTGGTCCAATTTTTTACCACCACATTTTCAGTACACTCAGTCGATTCAAAGAGGAAAGTGAGTGTAAGGTTGAAATAGGCCCAGTTGTTTCGGAGATTACCCGGAACAAACAGACAGACAGACAAAAATTTTTAACGAGCGCTTTCGCTGTAGGTATCTATATCTATACTAGTATATAACTGAAGAGTTTATTTGTTTACTTGAATGCGCTGATCTCAGGAACTACTGGTCCGATTTTAAATATTTATTCAATGTTAGATAGCCCATTTATCGAGTAATTGTATGTATCGTCACGTTAATTTTTTTCACCTTATTTTACGCGGATGAAGTCGCGGGTAGCAACTAGTCGTATATATAGTTGAATATGCAGTAAGTAAAAAAACTAATTTCGACTTTGCAAACAGACACTATAATTTTATTTGTATGTATGTTTAAAAGAATATTTTGAAAATTTTTTTTTGATATTGACATGTTTGTTAGTACTTTATGTTATGTTATGTTTGGTGGGGGCCCGCATGGCGGATGCACCTCGACCCTGTTGGATCTTTTGTGCTCGCCCCCCTCTTGTTAGTACTTTAAATTCTTTATTTTAATTTTATAAATGGTCAACTTGTTAATATAGGGTGACATTACAAGGAATGACATAAGACACTTTACTTTTAGAAAAATAGGGTTCATATTAAATTAATAAAATAATACCACACGCACACCAATGCTAAACGACTTACACACACTTGTATACATTTTACTATAAGGTGGTGTCAATGTGAAGTCATTACGACCGTATGTATATTAATTGGCAGATAGATAGGCAGAGATATAAAAATATCGTTGTACAAAGTATTAAAAATTTATATACAGTTTTAATTAGCATATGGTACGTAAATCTAAATATTTTCGGCCAAACTTAGACCACAAGGCGATCACTAGTCAAGTTAAAATGGGAATTATTTGTTATTGCATGAATATCCCACTACACAACCAGTATCAAAGGAACTCGGACTGCTCCAGAATTTCATTAACGATATCACTCGTATATTCGGGATGGACCACACAACTTCAAGTTGTGGTTTATATCGTCTACTATACGATACGTCACGTTAAAACTTTTATTTTTCGTAAATGATTATTGCATCATGACTGCATTCTTTCAATGTCGGAACACTTTGAGATAGCATAAGGGTACCCATTTTTTTTTAATCCAAGCAACCCTTACATATTATAAAAGTCCTCCGCCGCGTTTGACGGTCTTTCCGCGATAAACGCAACGGATTATCATGCGGTTTTCAATAACAGATAGAGTGATTCATGAGGAAGGTTTATACTTATACTACATATATATTACAATACATAAAAACGGAGAATTTCAATGATTTGTAACGTGATGTCGTAAAAAAATGTATTTTGTGCGCTTACATAGCGTGCGCTGGCTAAACCTTACGAGTTAGATCGAAATAAGGTACGGAAGTGTATATCTTAAAAAGTCAGCATAAAATAACCCACAGTAACCATTTTTATCCTATACATATTACAAAAAAATTATGAACTATTTAAGAATTTGAACTATTTTCAAGAATGCTGTATATATGAATTGAATGGCTTACCTGGTACAATAAAAATTTGCGGAATAGTCCACAATGTATTGAACTAGTTTCATTATCGATTAGAGCTTGACTTCTAGACTGATATTCTGTAATAACACTATGGAATACAACAGATGTTACTGTACCTACGGCAAGGACTATAAGCATTATTTCTCTGAACTTCCAAGCATCTGTTGGTCCCACTTGCTGAAAATGTATATCTTTTTAAATTTCAATTTCAAATTTTTATGGCTCGCGACTGTTATTAAAAAGGAATTGTATTCCTTATAAAGAGACGACTTTCTTAGCATTCCATGGATTCACCGTGCGGGTGCCGGGTCCATCGCGTTGCAGAGGAAGGAACCATCATTAGTCTAGAACATCTTACTCCGGTCTTTCTCACTGTTTAATACCATGGTCCGCTTAGACTGTAGAGGATGTGGCTGTGGGGTGAGTTAAGATGACCGTCTGCCGACTGACGTCATCGCAGGAACCCTCACTACTATCTCACGCCCCATCTTTATTATGAAAAAAAATAAGTTGAAAAAAAAAAACTTAATTCACACTTTGTACGTTAAAAATATCAAGTGGCCCATTCGTGTTTTGAGTGGCTTAAATCTTGGAATACTGAAGTAATGAAAGTTCACCAACAACAGCCATAAAAATCTATCACTTTTAAAGGTCTTAAAGAGTCCTGTCGGATTTTGAAAGTTTGTTAAAATAAATTGGCCGTGCATAGGCGTGCCCGTAAAGTGGGTCACTTCATGAAAATTTAACAGGAGCCGAGCGCAAATGTCTAGCTGCATTATCATCTCAATTTAAACAGACACGCCTCCTTCTACAGGGTGGAAGGTAATTAAAACGAATAGCCTGGAGACGATTCGATCGCAGCTTCAGTTTGGCAGTTAAATTGGGCCAAAAATTCGGTCTTTAAGCCCATTGTGACTCTAACAGGCTTTCTGCCAAACATACTTAAAACTAATAAAGAACCGAAACTTTGGTTCTTGTTCCAGCTTAAAAATAAAATGTGCTGAAATAGTAACTTATATTCTGGTTGACAATTAGACATTATGGAATGTTTGAAGGAAGACAGAAGAGGTTGGCGATAAAGAAGATAAATAGTGAAATGTTATAAGTATAAAACTTGTTCTGTAATTAATAAATAAGCTGTATCACCTATACATGCATGTCATATATAATGCCGGAGCCAGACATAGCTGAAAGTGTTTGTACACTTTTCTGCTTGAGGACTACAAAGTTCTACAAAACTTTGCGCAGCTGCACCGTCCACAGTCCCCGGCCACACTATATGATCATTGAATTGATCATTCGAATGAAGCTATGTCTAGCTCCGGCATAAGAAAGAGAACTATGGCCATAAGCATTTGCACTTAGAGAAGTAGAAATAAAAAGATTGGCATTTAAAAGAAGATATACATATAAGCAAGGGAAACGAATGCAAGATATGTATAAGAATGACGAAGGCTAATAGATCAAAATGGAAGAAAGAGATGCGTAATCCGATAACACCTAGTGGGAGAAGGATAGAATAAAGAGAAGCGTCACTAATGATTTTGTTTGTGTTCTCAAGTATTAATATTGGTCCTACAACTACGTCACCAGGAAATAACGCCACACAATTACTTTGCTTTAATCCGCGAATGAATACGAGGGAAAATCGGTGTAATGCTGCAACCCGAAAGCTACACCACTGAATCTGCCACCAAAGCACCGCATTACACTGACTTTCCAATGTGCCTCTACGCACATTTCGCTTTGTCACTGAAACATCATCAGGAGATAGACTCTACAAAGGATATTCGTAAAGTTTACAATTCGCGGATTTAAGCAAAGTAGTTTAGTTTTTCATGCATGTCATGGATTTCCACAAAGTAACACCTTATTCTATCAGTTATTTTAAAACTTGCATATCTATATTGCAACTGGATGAAGCAAGGTTGGTTAGTAGTAAAATAATAAATTTGAGAAATAAAATATAATTTCATCTTTAACTATGCTGTTGCCTGGTAAAATTCTAAAATATAGACAACCACAGTCTAATAATGAAATAATGGGTTAAGGTAAATTAAGCATATTACAAGTCTTTAACATTGCATTATTATTAATATACGATTTGGCAGAAATACTACTTTATTCATAATTTTTCTCCTCTGAAAAAGTATCTGAAGCAGCCAAATAAAATGATCTTCACAGTAACTTCCTGATCAATACCAAAATGTAACTTCATTGTTCTTTATCGAAACACCTAATAGCTAAAAATATAAAATGAAACTAATATTAAATGAAAATTGTTTATTAATAATCACATGTGGTCTTTCACTTACACCATATGAAAATAATGATGTAATGTTCATTAATTTAAATATAGTCCACTTACAATAAAGATAAATTTATCGATAAACTAATGTAAAACTCAGTCCATATCTGAACTTAATTATATTTACCTATTGCTACTTGTTCATAGGGGGACCATTCATTAAAGGTGGTCGCATTTGTCCCATTGGACCCATGGGGCCCATTGGTCCCATTAGGGGACCCATCATTGGTGGCCTCATTCCCATCATAGGTGGCATAGGGCCATGAGGTCCCATCATCATAGGTGGCGCCATTGGTCCGCCGTGACCCATCGCTGGTGGGGGAATCATACCAGGCGGGCCGCCTGGGGCAGGCACGGGAGGTCTCGGCCCTCCTGGACCCATTACAGAGGGATCCCAAGGAGGTGGTATGGCTGCTCCCTTGTTACCAAACGGATTTTGAGCAATTTTTCCGGCTTTGAAGGCAGCAGTTGTGGCATCCATCAAATGTTGGGCAATGGGCGCATGTCCCGGAGAATGAATTTTTAATGGTCACCCCACACCAACCATGATTAAAACGTCCGAAGCCAAGCGCCGTCACACATATCTCCCTCATATAACATTTTCACGACCATGTTATACAGCTAGACGAATTATTAATAAATATTTTATGTGTTTCATATTTCTTTTGATAGATAAATAGAATAGGCTTAATTCACATAACAAAAAAAAAACAATACAGGCTCTAAATTTATAAACAAAAAAGTAAAAAGAAGCGATATTATCGCTAACTAACGATCTGTTCCAGACAATCTAGTTATATAAAGAATGGGTTTAAGTAGAATATAGGTATTTTATGCAAACATCATATGTATTTAATTTAAACTACTTAAGCTTTTAACCGCCGCTACAAGATGGCGTTGATGTCGAGTAGAAAGGTAACACAAATACTTTACTAGATGGCGCTGTAAGAACAGATCTACGGACGCGGTACAAACGCTGTCGCGTACCATAAAAAGTCTATCTCATGCTAGCGAAGTTACTACATACGATCGCTTCCTTTGTGGCGATTGAACATGTTGACCTAGGCTCCCGCCTACTAAATTCCCCGACGAATACCTTCACCTTCATTTGATATATTGATAGTATAATAGATATCAAAAGATTTGACGTTTTGTGGGTTGGTACAGTATTGCTTAATACCGTCTAATTATTCTTTGTAATTTCTCAAGAATTCCTTTGTTGATACAGTTGGGTGACGCAAATTTATTGCATTTGTTGTTAGAATTGCAACATAGAGTTATAATCTGTGGTTTTTATTCATAATCTTTTAAATATTCTATACGTTAAATTAGTTTTCAGTCAACGAACAGACGGCTTTTATAATATTTTGGTAGTAACAATCACAGATTGTTATAAAAGAAATATTAATATATAAAACCGTATAAACGACATAAATTTTATGTATAAATAAATCTATTTATACGTCTATTAAAATAAATAAAATTGTAATGTCCGTTTGTAATATCGAAACAATAGTAGGTTGTTGCACCGAGCGCAAAGTGAATTATTAATCGTTATGTTGTTAACACAAAATTAACGCGAATGCATTAATTACTCACTTTAGTGAGGTACGTAATCTACTTTTCTTTCAACTATAGCACTATCTATTTTTTTTTAAACTTTTTCGGTTAAATATGGAGTATCAAAGTTTTACAATTGTATAAAATACGCGCCATTTCAGCTTTTTACATTTTATGTGAAACTTAATGGGAGAGATTTTGAGGAGGTCGTGGTCTAATCAGTGGTCGGCATTTGAGTTGATCACTAAGTTAAGTTGCTCTGGCTGCGACCGGGTGATAGATGGGTGACCCGCAGCACACCCTCGAGGTGTGCCCGTCGTGGTCCGAGGAGCGCCGCAGTCTGACCGCGGTGGTCGGCCAGGACCTCTAGTTATACTTCGGAACCCAAGAAATACGTTCACGTTACACTCTATTAAAAACTCTAGTAGGCGTTTACGAACGAGAAGTTTTTATTTATATTCATTTTATCGTCCAGGGTTAAAACTAGAAGTAGTTAAATATATATAATGGTATAAACTGTCAAGCGCTGCAGCGTAATTGACTGTAAGACGGTACAAGAGAGAAGTTTTCTTCCTCCATTGCTTGCGAATCTTTATTATTTTGCTTTGTTAATTTGAACCTTATGCCGAATATATAAAAGCGATTATGTATGGACGTTTAAAGCTGTTTTCAAAGGTACAGAAGACACTCGATGTTTAATGGAGAGAGGGGTGGCCAAATGAGTTGGACGAGTTATTAGCTAAAAGCGCTCTTTCGTAGAAACGCTCGATCGCGTATTTCTAGCTAAAAAATTGTTTTAAATTGCAAAATTTAGTACTGAGCCATTTCATTAATTTACCATTATTAATAGATATCTATTAATTAATATGTATGTATACCTGTAGCAGTGAATACACACACGCTAATTTACATCAACGTTGGTCCTATCGTTTGGGGACGGGAAAATAAATGTTATATATTAAGGAGATAGCACTATATTAGCGTGGGACGATGTTTTAACTCGACGTTACGTCATCGCATCGGGTATATGGCGTCATTTGCAAGCACACAAGGGCGCGCGGAAAACGCATGCCGCTTGTCGGGTTTAATTTCCGCCGCTTTGGAGACAGCTACGTGGAATGACAATTTATTTACTTAACGTAGAAAATAAATGTAACATTGCTTAGGATGCAGCACTATACAAAATTTTATAACTCCATTTCTCATAGAAAAAATCTTTTTTTATACACAACTTGTGTTTGTCTTTCTGACAAATCTTAATCTGTAAATTTGTGAAAGAAACATTACCCAAAAATAGTATATATATAATAAATAAATATACAGGACTATATGACACACGGACGCCTGTTCCTAATGTAGACAACTTAATGCCTGTGTTATAGGTACACCAACCCACAACCCCCGGAGCAGAAGGCAGGGTCACTGCCCACTGCGCCAACGGGCCAGCCAAATATAGTGTTGCGAAGAATATCCTGGAGAAAGCCGCGGGTTACATCTAGTGTACTATAAATCAAGGACAAAAATTACCGTTCCCTAAAGAAATAAAAGAAACTTTAACACGAGCGTCGGCGTGAAGTGGCGGCAATGCTGTCACGTCTAGTGATGGTGTTGTTGTCGCGTTTCGTTCGGTTTGTGTGACTTCTCGGTGGCTTAAACTCGTCATTAAAGGCCTGTAACGCATCTGCTTAACTCCTGGTCCTGCAGATGTCCATCGGCGCCAGTAGGCACTTAGCTGCCTGTTGCCTGCTCGTTTGCCCTCTTGTAACATAAAAAATATATATGTTGTTTGAAATTAATGTTATTTATGCCCTTAAAATCCGACCTCTTTGTTACAAAACTGAGTCGAACGCTATCTTATCACAGATATATTTGAAACTAAATCCATATGATGACGTAAAGTGTACTTAGTTTAATTACAAATTGTGGTAGAACAAAACAAAGCGTTAGAACAAAAACGAGTTGTTAAAATCAGAAGAATAATAAATCACTCATCAAGCGTTCGCTTGAGTTGCGAAGTTTATGTCAATTTTCAAAATTAGAATATTCACCTAATGGTAATGTGATAATGACTCAGAATACACTTAAAATAATGTTTTAATCATCCTTAACGCGCACTTACAGAGTGATCGTTTATTATCTTGGCTTTTTTAGGGTTCTGTAGTTACATGGAATCTTAATAGTTTCGCTCTGTCCATCCGCCCGGCAAGGTGGTCCCCTCTAGGATTTCCAAATTATTAGAAGTAGAGACTTGAAATTTTCCATGTTGATAGAACATGCTAAGAACGCAATAGGAATATTAATTTGAGCGAAATCAGACCACAGCTTTTGAAGTTATTTAAGGAATACCTTTATCGTGTATCAGATACGGAATCCTTATGTATAAGCGTATCTTGACATTCTATTGGCTATTTTTATTTAATTATCTCTAACTAATTTAGAGGAATCAAATAAAAATTGAAGAAAAGCTTAAGTGGTGAGTCTAAGCACTATTCTAATATATGGAGACAAAGACAGAGGAGACAAAGTTACTGATAAATTAGAAAATCGATTGCTGAGCAATAATATAATTACAGTTCTTAAGTGGTACTTATTATCCTACGTGGTACTACAATACTTATCAACTATTATCATTTCGTTATATAAATTTAAAGAATCAATGTAATGAAAACTATAAAAACATCAAGGAGGATTTTCAAAGGATTTCACTCTATAAATTGGGAAAAATAATGTAAGAGGACTTTTTCTACTCGAAATATGTCGATTGGTACTTTATCGATGTTTTTGTTATGTTGTTATATTGCTTAATGAAACCTATAAAAACATCAAGGAGGATTTTCAATGATAAGTTACCTCCTTGGTCGCCATGTTGCGGAATAGAAGGTCGTTCCATTTTTAAATTACGCAACAAATATGATTTTACATAGTAATTTATTTGGCCGCTAAACACGACAGATATGGATTTTCATACAAGTATTGCCGGCCGCTGCTCGAACAGTACAGCAAGTTCGATTTATCTCGAAGAAGGTTGTCAAAATAATGCTTAAATTTCCAAGCATGTTTGACAAAAGTAAATTACTGCCAGTTATAACTGACAAATAAAACCTGTCAAACGAATCCAAAGAATAATAGTAAAAATGCTGAACTAAAGTTCATCAATCGTTGGAAAAATGTTGATGGCATCAGAGCTGTTGTAAGGCTTTTCAAATATTTTCTTATACTACAATAAAATAATGGACATGTACCAAATTTCACTTACGACATTCCTCTTTTTGTACGCATAGTCCATCATCATTTCTTAAATAATTATCCAAGCAACGGCAACCTGGTTGACAGTCAGGACTTCCTGGTTCAGGAGTTGGTAAACATAAAAAAAGACTTGGATCAACATCACACCTCTTTGGTGGACATAATGCTGGGCAAGCATCAAACGTTTCGTTCTTCCCACATCTAATATCTGGAAAATAGAATAAGATAGTAGATGGAGCGATAAATATTAGAAGAGATGAAATATTCAAAATTAGTTTAGTTAAAACGGTCACGTACGAAAAATGACCTTTAAATGTTTGTCACGACTGGTAAGGTTTACTAAAAAATAACATACAAAAGTATCTCAATTCATATATTAAAACGTTAAACGAAAACTTTAGGTACCTTTTTACAAAAAGTGCTCGGACAGAGGAGCATTAAATTTGGCACAATTGTAGTTCATATAGAGGAAGGTGTGTGAATGCTAATGTGTATTTTTTTAATATGTAATATTAATACATAAAATAAACTCACACGCATACCAATGCCAAAGGATTTGCACTATTTATACACACATGTATTGGCTGATGTTAAAGAATAATCGTGACAACCGTATGTTATATAAATTGTCAAATTTTATTGTTCTGTGAAAATAACAGTATATGTCGTTGTGCGCAAAAAGGTTTAAGGGCGAATTTCGTTCAGCCGGAAATCTCTAGAAATAACTAATAATCATTTTCGCTCTCTTCTAGAAATTCCTCCCCACTCCACAGTTTTCCATTATATAAACGTTAGCCAATAAGTGAAACCCTTTTCACAAAACTTACTCTTGCATTGATCAGATGGTATACACTTTCCATTTTCGTTGATTCTAATGTCACAGGTGGTATGGGAGGAGTGACAACAGCCGCTATAGGGTAGGCCGAGTTTGCATACCCGTAATGGATCTAACCAGTTATCGGACAGATATAAGGTAAGATCCACCTCTTGGAGACAGAATTTAATAGTCAAATTGGCAAACAAATAAAATGACTAGATATATATCGCCGGTTAGTCGAAATTCGGCCACAAATCTTCAGTTTTGCGTAACTTAGCAAAGTTATGTACAAAACTTTATTGACAATTTAATCATATTCATATTAAATGTCACAATTAGCAAAATACATTGTTATTTTTTATGGTTATCATGCTTTGACACAATTATATAGTAAAAGTTATGTATGGATAAATGACGTCAATCATTTGGCATTGCTGTGCGTGTGGTTTAATAATAATGGTTTAATATATTAATATCATATTATTAAATAAATTATATTATTAAAAAAAAACATTAGCATTCGCACAACGTCTTCTATATGTGTAATTGTGCCAAATTTCATACACCTCCTTTGGCGCAATTTTCATTAAACGGTAGATTTTAATAGACGGGTGACCAATTTTAGCACTGGTTTGTCCATTCAACCTTCTCCGTGTTTCAGAAAACACGTAAAACGATGGATCCCGATTAATGTCACTGAGTGATATTAGTCGTGAAATTGTAAAGATTGTGGGGGTACTGTGGATAATAACAGACGTTACTCGGTAATTTTAACTCGCCCCCCAATCTCACTGAATATCCTCTGCAATTTAAGCGGACTCTGGTACTAGGCCGGGGTAACGCTAGGTAGTAGAATCTTGTTTCCACTATTCGCAAGAATAGGATAGCGAGACCAGTTCAAGGGAGAATTTTAAATAGCCTGACAAAATTCCAGAAGCACTGTGCACGAAGCGGGAGACTTTTCCAGGCTAGTCTGCTCAGTGTTCGAGGTTTTACCATTATTTTGTGCAAGTAATTGCATATCTCTGCATCTCTACCGAGAATTGTTAGTCTTCCCGAAAATTTAATCTGGGTTAAGCATATTTTAAGTAAATAAGTAGATTTTCTTTTCGCTTTTAAAGTGCTGTTAAATCTATACTAATATAATATAAGCTGAATACTAATATAAGCTGAATAGTTTATTTGTTTACTTGATCGCGCTCATCTCTGGAACTACTGGTCCCGTTTAAAAAACTGTTTCAGTGTTAGATAGCCCATTTATCGATGAAGGCATATGCAATATATCATCACACTAAACTTGAATCAATTTTTGTTACCCAATTTTTAAAGTATATATGAATGCTAAGTTATATAAGATCTCCAACAAGGGGTAACCTTGAACGTACGGGGTACGAGGTATTTTTAAACATTAACAATACATTTCGTGCCCCCACGACGCCGGAGAGCCATTGAAACCGCACTAGACTCGGCACACACTAATTAACGGTTTCCTTCTTCACGATTGCAATTTTGTTATTGTTTAATTTATAGTTATGGATAAATGTGATTGAAATAGCTATTGTTATAATTGTATTGTGTAAACAGTTTTTGTTACTTGCATAGCAGAATTGCTCGATGCATATTATTGTATCCAAAATATAATCATATTTGTATCCAGACTTAATATTATGGATGTGAAAATAATTGCCGCCATTGAACCAATTTTGATGAACTTTGGTATAGAGATAGATACGGCCTAGGATAAGAAAATAGGCTACTTTTTCGTTGCGAAAATGAAATTGCATTCAATGCGAAAGAAACCGCAGGTCATGACTAGTTCCGTACATGTACAGATACTGAACTCGCGTTACACCCTAGACGGCATCAACACCTAAGATCAGGTGTGATGGCAGTCAAGCACATGCCTATCCAGCATAAAAATAAAAATGGCCAAAAGCGTGTCAAGCCACGGTCATATAGAAAGGTATCTGGTAAGCTTAAAACGTATTTGTTAAATAACTTCTATAGTAGTTGTCCTATTTCTTTCAGAATAATTTTACTAATGAGTTTTTAGCATGTTCTATCAACATGGAAAATTTTAAGTCTCTACGTCTAATAGTTTGGAAATGCTAGGGGGGGAGGACCACCTTACGGGCAGACAGACGGACGGACGGACGGACAGAGCGTAATACAAAGATTCCTTGTAGTACTACAGAACCCTAAAAAAAGATAATATCCTATTTGCCTTATTGGTATGAAATTTTCAAGAGTGATTTGATCGGAGCAGCAGTATTTAAGAATATTTTTATTTCAATGTACAACTTTGTAAACATCTGCGGCTAAAATATACTCAATTTACGAATCACGGTTATAAAATATTATTAAGCCTAGGACATACATTGGGATTGTTCCAATCAACTAAATAACTATATCACCAGCAAGTATGGAACAATGTTAGCTGAGATTACATCGCAAATCCGTTTAGTTAATTACTTAGCCATTGCTCAAAATCTCGGTGAACAATACGCTTTTAATTAATAATATTAGCCGGGTAACACTTTAGCTTTGATGCTCGCGTCGTTTGTTTGTTAGGTGACGGGCCTTGATACAAAGGGTTCATCTAGTGATGGTGTTGTTGTCGCGTTTCGTTCGGTTTGTGAGACTTCCCGGTGGCCTAAACTCGTCAATAAGGGCCGACAGCGCATCTGATGGCCTTCTGGTCGTGCAGATGTCCATGGGCGCCGGTAGGCACTTCGGTGCCTGCCGCCTGCAGGTCTGCCCCCTTGTAACATAAAAAAAAAACATATTTCACGACAGCATTAGTTAACAGTAAAAAAAAGTAGTTTTCTTTTCCTCAATAAAGTTACGAAACTCTGTGACATTCTCGATAAGCTAGTATTTGTACGCGCCGGAAATCGAAGGTGTGGCTCTCTAGTGCGGCTTATAGATTGCCTAAACAAACGCTACTAGCGATTACTTATGATAAAGGGTTCATTCATACCGTCAGTAGTAACTGGACTATGAAGGTGATGTTTAACTTTAAGGACGTCAGTAGATAATGTGCGATTAACAAATTTACAAGATACTTAATCTATATAGTTTGTATAAAAGCGAATGTTCACTAAATCGGGAAATCGCGAAAACTGCGGGACGTACAAAAGATTAAACTTGGAAAGGAGTTAGTCTCTAGCTGGTAAACATTAGTTAAGAGCGGAATTTTCTATAGGGCCGTTAAGAATGTCTAAGGGCTCGCATGGCCGACGTAGTCGCGGGAAAAAGCTAGTTTTTAATAAGACTTCTTTCTACCAGCAACTAGTATTAGTACTATCGCAAAGGCCGGTAACATGCCTGCAAGATGTTTGTTGGTTTGAAAATATCCACGGGAATCGATTCCGGTGAACGAACCGCCTGAACGTTTGCCCTTTGTTAAATTAAAAAAACCTGTAATTAATATGTATATACATATATTTTTGTATTAGCATATAGTGTCCCACTGCTGGGTAAAGTCCCATTGTTAAGACGTTCTTTCATATGCTGAGATACTTGGATTCACGTTTTTCCCGCACTATCGTCCAGCTCATCTCACCACCTTTTCCTCGGCTTACCTGGTCCACGTGAATTCTATACTGAACTATATCATTACCTTTTTTCAACACCTGGAAATGAGTTAATTAATGTTTACCATATTGTTATACAAATATTTATCCGTGTTGATAAAGTGCGGAGTGATTCCCGACTCTTATCAGTGATACAACCTTCTATCAAATGACTTATAAGTCCGCAATTATTTATGTAATCACGAGTACGTATGTAAACTTATATAAAAAATAATAAAAATATTTTTTACCCACATAAATCTATATACGTAAAACTGAAGCCCTTTTTCTCTTGGTCGCTCTCATAAGGGAGATTTAAATTACTCAATTCGGACTTTGCTAAAAGACACACAACAAGCACACACAATCAGTCTATCTATATCGAAACTAAATCAAAGTAATCAAACTATTTCTTACCTTTTTAAAACTAAAAAGTAGAGTATACGGGACTTCAATACCTCGAGTTGTCGTGGCAACTGGACAAGAAGAACGTCATCCAATTAATATTAATAGATCGTTAAGAATATGTGAAAGTGGGTCTTTTTTAGGGATCCGTAGTACTACAAGAAACCCTTATGATGTTGCTGTGTTCGTCCATCCGTCCGTCTGTCTGCCCATAAGGTGGTTATCCCCCCCCAGCATTTACAAACTCTTAGTCGTATAGAGCCTTGATATTTTACGTTTTTAAAAAAAATTATTCTGAATGAAGTAGGACAACAACTTTGAAGTTATTTAACAAATACGTTTATAGCGTATCAGACAAGGAACCCTTCTTTATAAGCGTGTCTTGACACGCTTTTAGCCATTTTTATCGTGTGAAACATTTTAATAAAAATTGATTTATTGGATTTAGTGATTCAATACTATTTAAACAGGCTGTTAAGGGTTCTGCATAAAAATTAAAAAAGAGAAAATGAGCAAAAGAAATATGACAAAATTGACTTTACCTAGTAATAAAAATGTCTAAATCTTATGGATTACCAAGTTAATGGATAAGAATAGACTTATCTATTGATTTTGTTTATTTTTTATAATAACAAAATTGCAAGAATTAGCAAGAGTAATAAGTAGTTCAATACCTTTCCGTAGATAAACTCTCTTGAACCGCTTTGCCGTTCGCTGAAAATTAAAAGTATTAGTTAAAAGTTTAAACCTTAATAGCTTGACTGTGAAAAAGTTTGTAAGTCACCCTCTCTATATATATAAGTTGTTTAAAAGAATATGAAAACTTTATCCAAATATATTAAAATTAAATAAAAACATTTATACGAAAGTTAAAATGATTAAGAAATAACTTTATTAAGAAACTATCCTTTAAATCTATACTAATATATAAAGCTGAAGAGTTCGTTTGCTTGAAGGTGCTAGTCTCAGGAACTACTGGTCCGATTTGAAAAAGTCTTTCAGTGTGAGATAGGACATCTATCGAGGAAGGCTATATATATAGGTGTATATATTATGGTCGATAGAGCGCTATTAAATATCATATAAGTCACTCGCTTCCTCCCGCGACCTCACCCGCGTACCCATCAATACCTCCCACGTAAGTTGTTGTTATCCCAAATTCCCACCATAAGGAATTTTATATTAACAAAAGAATGAGTATTCCGCACAAAACAATAAAATAGTCAGTACATCAATCAAAGATCGTGACCATTTGCGCATTTTTGTAAATGTAATCCTTCCAATTTAAACAAAAACATTCAATGCAACGAGTGAAGATGATAGATTTTTTTAATAATGAATTTATCTGAATGCCACATTTCCTAAAAATTCCGACGAAACCGTGAGTACATGTGCGATGTTACAATCCTCGAAATGTATGGCATTCATGGAATTCAGTTCAAAACTGTCGTTTGCACTCGAGTATTGGACTTTGAGACCAGAAAATACACGTTATTGGCACAAGTTTGTGTGAAAGCAAATAATGCCATGTTTGCTGAGCTAGTTTTCTTTTGTTATTCTTTGCGAGTAGGTAAAGTTTTTGCCTCCATGCGGGTCTATTAGGAGAGAAAATTTCACACAAATACAAATCATATCAAAAAGTTTTTATGTATATACAGCTCTAATGTCTCTTTGAACGTGGGGCAAATAGTTCTCATATATTAACTAGTGTTCGCTTGACGGAGTTTTGGCCCTAAAATCATTTTTCCAATATGTTTTTTAGGGACCGTAGTACTACTAGAAACCCTTATAATTTCGCTCTGTCCGTCCGTCCGTCTGTCTGTCCGTTAGGTGTTCCTGCCCCTAGCATTTTGAAATTATTAGACGTAGAGATTTGAAATTTTCCATGTTGATAGAACATGCTTAAAACTCATTAGGAAAATTATTCTGAACAAAATCGGATAACAACTTTAGAAGTTACTTAACAAATACGTTTATAGCGTATCAGAAAAGGAAACCTGCTATATAAACGTGTCTTGGCACGCTTTTGGCCACTTTTTTATTCGTTCATAGAATATCTGGGAATACTTGATACCAAGCGCACATTGATTATGTGATTAATACAGCCCAGCGTGAACGACGCAATCGTGTCAAAGCTATTCAAGAATTCTTTTCATATAAAAATAATACGTATTACACAAAATTATTACAGGTCCTAAGAAAAAGTATAAGTAAATGTCCACACAATGGAATCCCGCTTTGAATTCGTAAATGACAAAGAACCTTTCGAAGATCCCATTGAGAGAGCAAAGGTAAATTGATAAATGGTCCCTCCGCCATTGTGCCAATATTATTCTTCCACGTTCGCTTTTCTACATCTAACGAAACGTGAAACGCAATCGACAGAGACCTTTCACCGGTTTCGGGTTAAGAATCTCAATTTTTCTTATAAATAAAAAATCTATAAAGAGCGCGCTCCTAAACCTACACCTGGGTCACAAGTCCCGGGCACTGCTATGGTTCCTTCCTCTGTAACGCCATGGACCCGCACGGTGAATCCATGGAATGCTAAGAAATTCGTCTCATCTATACGTAACGGACGAGTATAAGTTCACAACTACGAGTACTTGTATGTTTACTCGTCCCAAGTAAAATTTATAAACATTGGTCCTGCAGTTTTTGAAGCCAGGACTTTTTTGTTTAAATTTCCTCGTCTTTTTAAATCTTTTTTCTGATATAAATATCTCTAACAGTTTTGGAGATATAAGCAAAAAACCAAACCTCTTTTTCTTGTTCCTATTAATTGTTGATAACTTTAGTTATTTTTGTGAGTGCATCTTAAATTATTTCAAAAATTATGTACATACGATCCAAAAAAACACTTGTTGAATAGGCTAAATGAGTAATAAATCGTTCTTTAGCCTTAACACCTTTATTGTTTATTCTCATTGTGTGTACAAAAAGGTGTGTAAATAAATAGTTATTTGCTTATATAATATTTTATTACTTTATAACCAAATTTATGTTTATTGACCACTTCAGATTCACGCTAATATACGCGTTTTATAGCATCAATATTTCTTTCAACTTTTGCCTCTCTAAACAATCATCGGGGATCGTAAACTTTCTGGGGTCTTCTTCACTCCCAACGTGATATTCGTTCAAAGAGTTTGTCAAGCGACTTTTTATGAAAAATTCAAACATTTTTGGGAACTCTGCACCAGAAAGTGGCCTGCGGTAATTGTTATTGGAGACAGATACGTTCTTTAAGATCTATAGCCTTATATCCCCCCCCCCCCATACGGATTTATTTTTTGTGTGAGTGTCTTACTGTATACAGTATCCTGTATAACTGTATTTTAAATGCTACTTTCTCTCACTTGCAATCATCAGGCATGACAGAAAAATATTTTAATTTATTTTACAATACCAACCTTTTAAACATGAAAAACTTTTTTTTAACAAGTAACATAATACTATTTTTTAAACATGGCCAAGAGCGTGTCAAGACACGCTTATATAGAAGGGTTCCATATCTAATACGCTATAAACGTATTTGATAAATAACGACGTCGTGGAAGTACGATTTCGTTCAAAATAATTTTCCTAATGAGTTTTTAGCATCTTCTATCAACATGGAAAATTGCAAGTTTCTACGTCTAATAGTTTGGAAATTCTAGAGGGGGGGGGGGGGACCCCCCACGGGGCGACGAAAGGTCGGAAGGGGCCCCGGCTGTGTCATTTGGAAAGCATTAAGGTAGAATTTTAGTAAGGCTGGAGACCAGTCGTATATTAAGGTACGCCATCTTAATATATAAAAAAAAAATATATGTATTTTACTGTCTTATTTTTTTCTATACTTTGCGTAATTAGGTGGGCCCCTAAGTAGTATTAGCCCAGGGCCCCCAAAATTCATGGCCCGGCCCTGGTTTAACAGCTATGCTTTGATACTCGCTTGCTTTGGCGTCCATTCCTTATAATACCAATGGAAGATTATGAACCTTTCGAAAACAGTGATGCATAATTAATTTAATTTATTTCAGTATGATAAGCCTGCTCATATATTATTTATCAAGTAACTTTTGGGTATTTTATTTATTCTCTTCCCTAAATTAAATTTACTGCTCGAGTTTTCTTTGATCTTTTATTTATATATCCTAACTATTTTGTTAATTATTCTATTTATTCATTTTTTAATTATTTATATAAAACACAGTTATTTAAAAATTGTTAAATGATTATGCTATTATAAAGAGAGGTATAACTTTTCGATGATGTTGGCACTAGTTCTGTTTGCGAGGAAGATGATACTAAGGGTCTACTCAGGTAAGTCCTGTTAGTAGTAGATGAAGTTAATACTAATGGCTTACTTACGCAAGTCCTGTTTGCAAGGAAGTTGATACTAAGGGTCTACTCACGTAAGTCCTGTTAGTAGTAGATGAAGTTAATACTAATGGCTTACATACGCAAGTTCTGTTTGGAAGGAAGATGATACTAAGGGTCTACTCACGTAAGTCCTGTTAGTAGTAGATGAAGTTAATACTAATGGCTTACTTACGCAAGTCCTGTTTGCAAGGAAGATGATACTAAGGGTCTACTCAGGTAAGTCCTGTTAGTAGTAGACGAAGTTAATACTAATGGCTTACTTACGTAAGTCCTGTTTGCAAGGAAGATGATACTAAGGGTCTACTCACGTAAGTCCTGTTAGTAGTAGATGAAGGTAATACTAATGGCTTACTTACGCAAGTCCTGTTTGCAAGGAAGATGACACTAAGGGTCTACTCACATAAGTCCTGTTAGTAGTAGATGAAGTTAATACTAATGGCTTACTTAAGCAAGTCCTGTTTGCAAGGAAGATGATACTAATTGTCTACTCACGTAAGTCCTGTTAGTAGTAGATGAAATTAATATTAATGGCTTACATACGCAAGTCCTGCAAGTCGTAGACGGTGTTGTTACCAATGGTCTAATTACTTAAGTTATGTTAGAATAGATGATCTTGGTACTAAAGAAGATATCATAAAAAAGAATAGGAACCAGTTGGAAACGATTCGTTATAATTTTTCTTGATGAAAATCATAAATGGTATGAAAATGAAAATTAGGTAAAAATAATCTCATGTACTTTTACTATAGTATCGTACGCTTTTTCCAATAAATGATCGTTTTACTTTTTACGCATGGTCTGACGTCGACTCATCGGTATTGTCGAGACTTTACTATTTTCTTAAGCGTCTTTATTTGCATTATTTTCAACTACAGTACCCTAAAGCGAATGATTAATGAATTGCCCGCCAGCGATATTGCTTTGCTTAAAGTCAATTTTGTTTGCTTCTAGTTTTATCTCTGAAAAGCGACCAGTCGAGACTTGAGAATAATTATTCAGTAATATTATGGTGACTTTTACGAAACAAATTTAAAATTAATTAACTTTAGAATTTTGTTTATCAGCTTCATTATATATAGTAAAAGACTAGGAGATAAACTGTACAAAGATTGCTCCTAAATTATGGTCCTAATTGTACGGTCTTTGCAAAAATTTTCTCTTGTTAGGGTTTTGTACCTCCAAAAAAGAGGAACCGTTATACGATCACATTCCCTCTATCTATCAAGACCCTTTTTCTCAGGCAAATGGGAACGTGACGGGGTAAGAAGTATAAATTAATACCAAATACTGTGGTCCGGGAACCATTGGAAAAAATGTATCCACTCGAAACTTGAATCACGCCAGGACCACGATCTTCAGCAATGAAGAAACGACTGTAGAGAAAAGTCCGATATCAGATAAGCCAATGCTCGTTCTATCTCCACACTATTAAATTATTTTAGTTTGAAGAGACGTAGCGCATATATTTATTGTTCTGTCTGCGTTCACAAAGATTCTAATTCTAACTAATTCTAATTCTAGTTTTTTGCCCGTTGATATTTCGGTGTAACGAACGAGCTTTCGTTTATACTAAAAGATCGAGGAAAAATGTATTTGTTCTGCTCTAGCTCAATGTTCGTTTTGATCCGAAAACTGTAAATTTGTATATAGATAAGAAAATAAATAGAGGTGACTTTATCAAACTAAAAGGTATCTTATGACGTGTATAAATCATAAAATAACCTGGAAAAGTATTATTTGTTTTGCGATGGTGGTGGTTTAATCTAATAAAATAGTCTTTAAGGCACTGCCATGCGTGGAGGAGGCGACTAGGTGGCCTACGAAAATCAGTGTTGGAATTGGGACTTGTCCCTTTTCCAACAAATAAGCTGAGAGGTTTACCTTTTTGGGCATCTCACACGTCTAGTGATGGTGTTGTTGTCGCGTTTCGTTCGGCTTGTGAGACTTCCCGGTGGCCTAAACTTGTCATTAAGGCTGACAACGCATCTGGTTGTCTCCTGGTCGTGCAGATGTTCATGGGTGTCAGTAGGCACTTAACTGCCTGCTGCCTGCTCGTTTGCCCCTTTTATCATAAACGACTGGGACGCGGGAAAGGAGTTGATGGGTTTAGGTCTGGGTAGAGGAGAGTGGTCTAAGAGCGGGGAGGCCTTTGCCCAGCAGTGGGACATTATAGGCTTAAAAAAACAAAAAAAAATGGGATTTGATGAAGATTGTTGTAGTTTGTCAAGGTTTTCACCAGCTGACCGCCAAACTTAAGATTGAAGAAGGCACCCGATAATGAAGATGTCACAAACGGACACTTAGATTTTGTTATATAGATGCTAGATCTAGATAGATAGATAGATTTTATTATCTTTATAACGTCGAATACTAGGTTGTTTTTCCTTGTTCGTGTCGCGCGGGGAATTTGACGAATTGAGGAATAATTTATGATAGTGTGACGTGATTAATAAAGCTTTAACCGACATTTTAATAATGCGCATTTCACCTCACTATTTTAAATTATATGGCTGGCCCGTTGGCGCAGTGGTCAGTGACCCTGCCTTCCGCTCGGGGCGTCGTGGGTTCGATTCCCACCTCGAGTCTGGGTGTATTATCCATATGTATGTAATTATATATTTCTAAAAAAAATGTTTGTCTACAATAGGCGGCTGTTACCTATAACACAGGTATTAAGTTGTCTACCTTAGGGACAGATGTCCGTGTGTCATATAGTCCTGTATATATGTATTTATTTATTTTTATATTTATTATACCGGAGCCATAGTTTAAAGTCTTTGTACATTTTGGACCTTGAAGTCCACAAAGTACTACAAAACTCAAAGTCCCCGGTCACACTACGTGATCATTGAAATGATCATTCAAATGAAGCTATGTCTGGCTCCGGCAATATACACACACATTTCGCGCGTTCAAGCAAACAAACAAACATCTTAAATAATAAAAATTGCCAAGAGCGTGTCAAGACACGCTTACATAGAAGGGTTCCGTATCTGATACGCCATAAACGTATTTGTTAAATAACTTCAATAGTTGTTGTCCGATTTCGTTCAGAATAATTTTCCTAAAGAGTTTTTAGCATGTTCTATCAAATTGGAAAATTTCAAGTCTCTACGTCTAATAGTTTGGAAATACTAGGGGGGGGGGGGCTCACGTTCAGACAGACGGATGTAGATAATTTTGTTATTTATTGTCTTTGGTAGAGTAAAAAAATATAGTCAGTTTTACTATCGTGGAATGTAAGTAATTAACTTTTGAAAACAGAAGGGGGGGCAAACGAGCAGACGGTACTCTTAAGTGACTACCGACGCCCATGTACAACTGCACCACCAGGGGGATCGCAGATGCGTTGCCGGCCTTTGAGAAACGAGTATGCTCTTTTCTATCACATAACATGACCATATATCCTAAATAACCAAATGTTTGAACAATGTCCAAACTCTACTAAAAACCGAGTTAAATATACATTTACTGATTTACTTTGCCCAGTTACCTACATACGTTTATCGGTAATTAAATCGTACTTTACGATTTGCTAGTGTTGTGCAACTGTTATTGTTTGTTAATGACCCGATTCCGGTAATGGGATTTAATATAATAGCGCTTACTGTTGTATGTTAACTCGTTATTTCCATTTTTTTATGGAAATAATTTAATTGTTTTGAAGAATATATTTTAAAACAATGTTTTATTAATAAGAAGCTTTTATTTACAGAAAATGTAAAACGCTCTTTAATAGATCGTTGCGCGCCCCTTCACATCACTCCAAATCGCTTTGCACACACATTTGGGCAAAAATTGAGGTCCTGAGTTCACCATTATTTTTGAAGGCTCAATCCGCGCTTGCGCTCCACATCAAACCGCACACCACCACACTAGTACTGAGGGCTAAGCACGAACATTCTCGATAGTTTTACTTACTTTTACGTCCGAATAGAAACGTCAAATGAAGGTTCGTACTTCGATTTAACACGACTTGCATGGCCGTAACGTTCAGGATTCGATACGAGCGAGATCTGATCTTCATTTGTGCTAGCACTATTTAGCAACGAAGATATGTAAACCGGTAGCATTAATGTTTCATTTGACGTTCGGTTTCGAACGCAAAAGTAAGTAAAACTATCGAGCATGTTCGTGCTAGGCCATACAGTGTGAAACTGTAGCATTTCTCAATTCTATTATTCCATTCGTAACATGAACCGCGTTCATCAAATCCGAATTGGAGCAAAAAAACAAACTGCTTTCTGGCTTTTGTTATTCCATCGTATTTTAAGTTTGAGTGTGTTTAGTGATTTTTATAGGCACTTACAGATTTAATGATTTCCCGTAAAACTTCCAGTGTTTTACTGTGAGAAAAATTGCGCGATTTAATGAGAATATGGCAGCGCATAAATTCTCTTTCTTAAACAACTTTCAGAATACGACGCTTTCGCAATTCGACTTATGTTCCGGGTATAACGGTCGGTAACGGTAACTTGGTCATCTGAACTCGCCCCTCTACAATTTATGCGGACCCCAGTATTACACCGGGAAAAAAGAAGTTATAGAAAAATATGTCACAGTAATAATAATTTAATGCATATTAAAGGATATTTATCAATGTAAAACATAAATTGAGTTTCAGAACTAAGACCGCTTTCCTAGAAGTGATAATAACCATTGACAAATTTATGAAAGAAAACAATATGCACAAAGCCATCAAGTCGAGAATCATGTCCTTTTATGAACTTCAGTGGCAGTACAATTCGGTAAGAAAACTCAATTTAAAATGATTACAATAAATAATTAATACTTTTACTACACCTTTCATTTTTAATTAAATTATTTTTAACTTGCGGACCCAGTAGACGTTGTCTTACTCGAATTTATGTTCATCTGCTATTAGCTAATTGGCCAATCTTCTTGATGTCTTCTCCATAAAACGTGATACTGGTTAGAATGTTTCATGAAACCATAATTTTACATTGCAAGTTTGACGAAAGGTCTAGTAATTAGCTCATGTAGTTCAATGTAATTCTGCAATTGTGCATTGTTTAGTATTTTTAAATAATCTTTTCAGATGTCCTTTATTTCTTTTCTTTTAAACCTTTTTGGAAATAATTGGTATAAAACAAAACCGAATCCAAAATAGTTTAACCGTTTCTCAGTTTTAGCGAGACTAATAAACAGCGATTGATTATATCGATATCGATTTTAATAGGGTGTAGAATTGACCGGTGAAAATTGGCTGGAGAAAACAGTGGTTCCTTCAGAGCTGCGAAAGAAAGTGCTTCATCAAGCGAGATTCAAAACCCTGACTTCCATCAGGTTCTTTCAAGTGAAGAACAAAGCTTACATCCACACGCTGACTGAAAGTAAGTAAATTTCTATTGTTTCCATAATAGAAGTCATTTCAAAAACTGAATACTAACAAAACTAGGGAACATAGTATCGCAGCTAAATTCTATATAGATAAATAATTTAAGTTCACTCAGACACTTTCATCATTTTACCCAATTTGTGACGAAATAGTTCAGTAATCTAGAATCTAATCTAAGCGTACAAGGACGGAAAGCGTCTTTGTTTTATCTTTATTTATATACTAGCGGACTCGGCAGACGTTGTCCTGCCCGAACCTTTGCTTATTCTTACTGTTTGCTCCATCGACCGGCCGCTCTGCCACCGCATTTTTGACATTTCATACCTTCTAAGATATTGATTTAAATGATATAATAGGACCCCAATTAGATACGCTACGTTATACATTTTATGCAGATCGAAATTGCCTTTTACAGCATCTCATTAAACAAAATATAAAATATAAGAGATTTAAAAGCGTTCGGTGTGGTAAAATGAGTAATAGATGGCGCTAAGGTTTGATATTCAATTTCAATATTAAGAGTAAGCCAATGATGGAACATGACAACTTCTGCTAGGTCTAGTCTTGTTTATTATATGCAAATACAAAAGTTACCATATCGAAAATCGGTAAAGTTAAATTGTAATTAATTCAGGATGTATGTGTAAATTCAGTCAGTTCAATATGAACTCAGATTGTAGTGGGTTTTTTGTCTTATAATAATTTAAATAATTATTTACCTGATTATAATAGACAGGAGTTTGGCAGATGTTCCGTGGAAGGTATACTCTCGTACGTTCTGAATCAGATGGGTGTGGCATATGGTAGAACGCAGCTTCCATCATTTGAAATTGCACTTGGTGGTCCTGTTGAGATGTAAACCGAATGAGAAAAATTTATGACATTTAGAGTGGCAGTGGGAAGCAGTTGTCTGGTCCGCAAAAGGGTAGCTGGTCAGGTGTTGTAACCGATTTTCCAAAAAAGCGACTAGACGACTAGCCTATATTACCGGTAATGATGCCATACGATTGTCCGTATTTCTCAACAACATAAATAAATGTCGCAATGCTCCTGGTAACTCTGAAGTAAAAAGTCAGCTTCTGTAAACCGGCCTATTCGTGTACTCACGTTGCTCAGAGGTAAGGGCCCCAAGGGCGCCACGCCCAGTAAAGGCGGAATAAGCGCTTGCGAAAGAGCCGCGCGCCGCGCACTCGCCGCGTTTAGACCCACTCCACTTGTAGGCGCGACGCTCGTCTGCAGCCGTAGAATTGGATCACTTTTGTCATCTTCTTCCTAGTGCAGAGGTAAATTACATTACTCATATTATGATTTACTCCAAAAAGTCATTCGATTTAATATAGTTATATATAAATTTAATATAGATGAATATCAACAATTAATCATTAATTAAACAAATTCGACTCCAGGGACCAATGTGGAACTGGCTGGAAGTAAAGAAAATATGTAATCAGGTGGAGTGATCAAATCCAGTGGCGGAATTAGGGGAAGGCTGGCTCTGTAGTGGCAGTATTTTTTTTTTTTAATAGGTTAAGCGGGCAAACGAGCAAACGGATCAATCGATATGACCAGTTGATCAGCGTCGCCCATGGACACCTGCAGCACCAGAGGGGCTGGTAGTGCGTTGCCGGCTTCTACGAGAAGACGACCTACGCAAGACATTGCAAATTAGCCACCTCATTTGCTAATTTTATAATTGCTTATATGTAGACGCCCAATATTTTCGAAAATTACCCATGACATACATTTTTAAGTATACAAACCTTGTCTTAACAAAAGAATTGTCCAATTTGATGTATTCATTCGGAAGTAATGCGCTAACATACATTTTATAGATTTAATTTTATTTATACAGTTTGTCTTCAATTGTAAGTATATAAATGAGAACAAGATATTTACCGTAATAAATAGAGATGTATGCGTTGAATCAAAAAGATATTGGCTGAATTGTCAGCCAATATCATATTTATTGCATATCAGCATATTTATTGAAATATCGACTGAATGAATACCGAAAAAGTGTTTAAAAAAATAGAGATAGACAGCGATGGACTTGAAAGAATTGGATTACACACTTTGCCGAAGTGAGTAATTAATGCACTCTTGTTTATTTAGTTTACCAACACAACACTCGTGCATTAAAAAAAAACTCACTTTAGGCTCTGTGCAACAATCTACTATATAGTCATTAAAATATACGAACGATCTCTCGCAGCGCGCTGTGTACAGTTTTTGCCGGTCCATCCAGGAGCACAGTGACAGTAATAATCACTCTGAGCGGTGTAACACGGCGCGCCGTTGGCACATGGCGAACCAGCGCAGTGATCGCGGTCATCCTACACACGAAAAACTTCTTTAATCCTAATTGCTCATATACAAAAGATCATAAAAGGATAAAGAGTTAGAAGCTCACGTTGTCCACTCACCGAGCAGTAGCGTCCCGAACACGAGAATAGCTAGAAGCAGAGGTTGTGTTAGTGGTTTACTGCGTTAGTTGTTTAGAGGTAGTTAAAATAGCGGTAAAGTTATCATTGTAACGCTGCTGTATGTAGAAATGGTTAAAGAAATAGGATTCTGCTTAATTTTATTAGCAGTAAAACGCAATCAAATGAAAACGAACACTTTATTCCGATTTAATTCGACTAGAACTCGACTTGACTCGCGATTTCTGCAGTTATAACCGAATCGGTTGTGTTTCAATGTTGACTGTAATGTTAGCAAATAGAGCAGTGTCACAACGATAAAACTGATTATGAAAAGAAATGTTAAGAAGAGAAGTAGTTATCGAGATGCGACTCAAACTACGCGAACCTCGCAGTCTGTGCCGGAGAAGCCTTTGTAATTTTAAGCAGCTTTGAATATCAATTTTCGCCTTTTAAATAATGCCATCTGCATCAATTTAGAGAAGAACACCCAAACGAAACATCTAGAAATGGTAGCATTATTACCATCAAAAATACTACATTCAAACAGTATTTTGGAATCAAATTGAGGCGAATATTTTTTTCTAAACATTAACATTTAAAAATTATTAGATTATAGTCCATAAAGATCGGTTTTGCTCCTTTAATAACATGAGTCTTCCTGGTATGTCTACATGGCATGAATTTTGAAGTGCTTATTATTACATATTTATATTAATTACATTAAGATCTTTTGATATATCTCAGAAAAATAGATCGTTTAAATAGCAAAGAAGAATATTAATTTTTCTTATTACATGTGAAGAAAAAATCCTATAAATTTTATACGATTAAACTGTGCGTATTAAACCTCGCGTAAAAAGGAATATGTCTCCGTTTTAAAATTATTCAATCCAACCCACCCCAGCTTCGCACTGTTGCAATATAGACATGTATTAAATAAACATGTAAAACGGCCTGTTTTTACTAGTTTCTATTTAATAAAGAAACGGCATTAAAATCTGTTATGTGGTTTCAAAGATTTTTTCGTAAAATAGTGGAGAACTACTTTGTTTTGTACCATGTAATCTTTACATTTACTTGCCCCAGTTCCAATACGACTCGGCACCTGTCTGCCAATTCCAGCAGTACGCAGCGTCTGCTGAAAATCCTCATCTTCTCTGAGATTGCGAGTGTCCAGTGCAGGGGACACGTCATTGAACCCAGTGTAGAGATCATCTTCGTCGTCTATGACTACTGCAGTTCGTGGTGGTTTCTCCATTCCCTGCCTAGACATACTATACCGTCCCCCAATCATTATTTACTTATTTATTACCCGCGAATGCGTATATTTTCCGTTACTCTAAATACGCATAAACTACTTAAAAGTGCTAGGGTGCAAAGATAGCATCACATGTAAAACTCGTTTTGTTGTGACGCTGTTGCCATGGAAACAGTTTGGATTTCATTTTATTCTTTGTCAATCACTGACCTATTATATAAACGACTAGTTGTTACCCGCAACCTTATCTGCGTGAAATTAGGTGAAAAATTTTAGCGTGATAATATATAACCTTCCTAACACTGAAAGAATTTTTCAAATCGGACCCGTAGTTCCTGAGATTAGCGCGTTCAAGTAAAAAAACAAATTCTTGAGCTTTATATATTAGTGTAGATATAGAAGTATACATAAACGCTAGTGGCTTCAGTTTCTATATGTCGAAGGCAATTTGTATGTTCCCGCGGTTTATATACGGCGTCGTCAGTTTAAAAACACTCGCAGAGTTATTAAAGAGCGAGGTGAGGTCAGCGCAGTTGTTATGAGGCGGGTTAATTTGGTTTCATTAGCATTAGTTAGTGTCCGCGGTTTTGTTCTCTGTTTTTACGACTTTGGACTGTTCGTGGAAGCTCTCATGGGTGCGGCCGAGTTACTCATTTTGACTGGCGCTATCTAGTTTGTGTTCTAATTTCTTGCACCACCAACATTTGACCTACCATTACAGAATCTTAGGTTTAGGGTTCCGTGGTTCTACAAAAAATCCTTATAGTTTCGCTTTGTCCCTCCACCTGTCAATCTGTCCGTGATGAATTTCTAAATTATTAATTGGAGTCTTAAAATTTTCCATGTTGATAGGAAATGCTTAAAACTCACTAGGACATTATTTTAAGGGAAATCGGACAAGAACTTTTGATGTTTTAGGTACGGAACCCTTCGATATAAACGTGTCTTGACACGCGCTGGGACACTTTTTAATGATCTTGTTTCATATTTTATTTCCATTTTAAATTTAAAAAGCAGAGATTTTAATGATTTCAATTTTATATTACTTATTGGTACATTTAACGAATAATAACGATTAAGGTTAAACGTCAACTCCAAGTATTGAATGATCGTATAAATAAGTTACGGCATGAATTAATATTACGACTTCATGGTTGCTAGAAATGTCTCGCGATGCGTTCATGAGTTGTTATTGACCATACCACAAGGTTTGCCAGTTACAGTCGCATGATTCATTATTATTAAGGACGAATACCATATGCCACTTACGTAGTCTTGTATTCACGATTTTCTAGGAACGGTCCCATAGTTTGTTCACGTTTTACACTTTCAATTAGCCCTTTTATTTACCCAACTTCAAATAAAAATGGTCAAAAGCGTGTCAAGACACACTTTTATAGAAGGGTTCCGTATCTGATACGCTACAAATGTACATATTTGTTAAATAACTTCAAAAATTGTCCGATTCCGTTCAGAATAATTTTCCTAATGAGTTTTTAGCAGATTATATCAACATGGAAAATTTCTAGGCTCTACGTCTAATAATATGAAAATGCTAAGGGTGGGGGATCACCTTAAGGGCAGACAGACGGACGGAGCGAAAATAGAAGGGTTCCTTGTAATACTACGGAACCCAAAAAAGGAGGAGGTTCTCAATTCGACTGAATTTTTTTATGACTCTTGTGTATCTCAGAACTTCAACTGAGTGAACCGATTTTGATGATTCTTTTTTAGTTGAAAGTTCGTGTTTCCCATTTGGTTTCATTTCAATTTGGTACGCAAGTACGGAAATTTTTGTAACGGCTTATCCGATTTTGATGACGCTGTTGCAAAAAGGCAAGTAAGCTATTTTTACGCCTGATTACATCGTAATAGAACCCCATCATTCGTAATAGAACCACATCTTTTTTGCAAGCCGGTTGAAAATGAAACCCATAACGCAAACTTCGCACGACAATTTAATCCGTTCCGGGATTCTCTACAGGGAAATCCTTTTAAACCCACTTCAACGGACATTATCGTACTTAAAATATTATATCTGTTGTGTGTACTTTTAAGAGGTGCAGGAAAAAATAAATTACTTTAAATAAATGGCCAAATTAAATAAGAGATAATTTCGTGCAATACTCCCCATTGCAATGCGGGCCTACGCAAGACTCCAGTGTCCAAGCTCCTTAAATCGGATAAAAAAGTAATTAAGACAGTTAAGAAGTAATAACTTTTTGTATAATTAGTTAATTCGTCTACGTACCGAGAGAAAAACAGAGTCGCAGTTACGTGGATTCGGGCCACAGAAATCATCGTAGTTTTAGCTTACACTCATATATCGAATATTTTAACACCGATGTTTCCTGTAATGCCGGAGCGAGATATAGCTCAAAATTTTGTACATTTTGGTATTTGAAGATTACAAAGTACTAAACTTTGCACAGCTACACAAGTCCCCGGCCACACTATATGACTATTGAAATGAGCATTCAATTAAAGCTATGTCTGGCTCTGGAATAATAAATTAAAAATATATTTTTAATAACAGTTTTCCCGACGACAAGGGTCAAATATGTTCAGTATGTTCGCAAAAGTTTTATAAGGCCTGTAAGTACGTTTGTTGCGTCGAAAATACGAAGGATGTCATCTTGAAGTTATTATATAGCTTTTTTTTTACATTTTAAGGACACCATGAAATAAATTAACAAAAATAAGGTACAGGCAAAAAAAGAGTTACAATATATAATAATTTGTCATGATGAATCATAAAACTAACTGAATCTTATAGCAATACATACACATAAACATATAGAACTATATGACACACGGACGTCTGTTCCTATGGTAGACAACTTAATGCCTGTGTTATAGGTAACAGCCGCCTATTATACACAAATATTATTTTTTTTGTAAATACATACATATGGATAATACACCCAGACTCCAGACAGAAAGCAGGGTCACTGCCCTCTGCGTCAACGGGCCAGTAATACACATATACATACAGTCAAATAAGCATAAACAAATAAACATATATATACCTATTCTTAAAGGGTAAGGTGGTACCTTGCGGATTTCCGTCCATACCTTATTATATTATTAACATTTTCATGACTAATTTCACTCAACTTATTAAATCCTAAATGAGTAACGAGAAACAAACTCACTTTTGCACGCATTTATAATATCATAGTTGATCGCAATAGAGTCACTTGCGTGCGCCGTTCTAGAAATTAATTACATTTGACCTTTTTTGATAATGCCGTGCTATTTTTTATACATTATAACTGCTACACCTGGGAAGTCTACTAATATACGAAGCTGAAGAGTTTGTTTATTTGTTTGAACGCGCTAATCTCAGGAACTAGTGGTCGTATTTGAAAAATTCTTACAGTGTTTGATAGCCCA
The DNA here is from genome assembly GCA_024363005.1 of Charaxes varanes. Classification (NCBI taxonomy): domain Eukaryota; kingdom Metazoa; phylum Arthropoda; class Insecta; order Lepidoptera; family Nymphalidae; genus Charaxes; species Charaxes varanes. The sequence goes on from JANCMC010001028.1 coordinate 993,459, forward strand.
TTTATCGTGGAAGGCTATAGGCTATATATCAGCACGCTAAAAATTTTCACCTTATTTTACGCTGTCGAAGTCGCCGGCACAGCTAGTTTATACACCTAATAACGGCTTTTAAATTCGAGTTCATAATTGTCTATATTAATATTGTAAATAGGAAACATTTGATTGTTTGTTTGCAATGAATATGCTCTAAAACTAATGAACCGGTTTGAAAAATTCACTTACTATTAGAATCCTACATTATCCCTGATGAACATAGATGATAGAACATTTTCAAAAAAGTTAGAGATCGGTGTGAAAAGTTCAGTAATGTGAGAAGTAATATACCCGTGCGAAGTCGGGGTTAATTATAATCGATGTTTTATATTGTAGCGCCTACCATTCAAAGGCCAAAAGTGGGTATTCTAAATATGTATGTTAAAACAAATTTATTGAAAACCAGTGGACCCGGCAGACGTTGTCCTGCCCGAACGTTGGATTGCTGACTATTTATTCCATTCTATTATCCTATTATAACGCCATGTGTTTTAAACTTAAAGGTTTTTTTAATGTACGCTACATTAAAGAGGGTTTAAATTGTCAAAAGCGTTATGTTTAATAATAATTATAAAATTAAATTTTATAAAATTCTATGGTGGTTAAGTATTCTTAAATTTTCAAATTTCCCGCGCATTTTTTTTCTTTCATAAGAACCTTCACCTGACGACAACGAACAAGTTAGCGAAAGCCGTCCAACTGTTCACACGTGATGCCGTCAAGGGAAATAGGGTCCTTTTTTTAATAACTAATCTGGATTATAACGTTTTATTTGGCATAATGTGATTTTTAAATAAAACGGTTGAGCAGTTTTTTTAATGTTAATAATGTATAAAAGATTATGGTTAATATTTTAGAAATTTTGACTTATACACTTTCGGGGCCTCTGTAGCCGGCCGGTTCGTCCGGGTACTAGTACCACTTTCTCACATGAGATCAGCGTGAAGTGGCGGCAATGCTGTCACGTCAAGTGATGGTTTAGTTGTCGCGTTTCGTTCAGTTTGTGACACTTTCCGGTGGCCTAAAATATCGGTCATTTAAGACCGGCAACGCATCTGCTATCCTCCTAGTCATGCAGATGTCCATGGCCATCGGTAGTCAGTTAGGTGACGTGCTTTGTAAAAACAGACTCACGTTGTCATATATCTTTTTTCTCTCTCTCTCTCTCTTTTTAGGTAAAATATTCTCCACAATAGTCACACGGTAATTAATAATTCTACCATTAAATAGAGATGGTCTAGTATGATCTATACTTTGAGTGAAAGAGAGCAAACGATGCCCTTAATTATAAATGAGTACCAAATAAATGTGGTACATCGTATGGCTCGTTAATATACATACTAAATAAGTTTATAGAGTAAGGCTTACATTGAAAAGAGGGGAGTGAACAATGGGTGTCCAGAGAGGCAGCAACTTGTTTAGTACTGTCGAATTACACTCCAGCAGAGACTCGAGTAGACTCAGGAAATGCAGGTTGACTGCTTCGGCCAACTGAGAATAAATATATTGCTTTTGTAACGATTTCTTTGATAGCCATTTTGCTAATATGGCAGCCGCTATAGATGCCTGCATATTATCCGTAGTATTGACACTGGCGATCCCTGCCTAAGAGTTCTGGCAACTTTAATTGCAACCAGCAATACAACATTACACCAATAATACTGTTTGCTTATAGTTTTCTGTCTTTTTTTTTGAAGTGAAACTTTTTTATTGGCGTTGGAATTTTTTTTAAAGCGAAACTTCTTTATCGGCGCTGGAAAAAAATTTACCGTCACATTCTTCAGTTACGCGCCATCTTTTTCTTATCCCTACTATACTATACTTGATCGTTTTTCTATTGAACGCTTATTTACTTCTTATACTCTATGGTGACGTGATAATATTAAACTGATCAGCAAAATCAAAAGGTTTATTTTAATTCTAATTCCAGTGAATTCTAAAAAAAAAGTAAGTAATTATTATATCTCTTTTTCTAATACTTGGGTGTGATTGTTTTTATTTACCAAAAAATAAGGTTATAAAGAAGTCTCACTTCTTACGTGTGTGTACGTAAGTACACGCACATATTTTTTTTATACCGAATAGGCATGCGCTTGACTGCTATCACACCTGATGTTAACTGTTGATGCGGTCTAGGGTGTAACCTATATTAGTACTGCCTATAAAGAGACAATTCTTGGTTCGAGGTGCTGGCCAAAAAGCGGAAACAAAGGCACACTAAAACTAACACAGCAGCTCCTCCCTCAAATTCAATAAGCCTCATATGTGAGAGCTGTGGATGAAAATGCGGATCCAGAATTGGTTTATATAGCCACAAACGCAAGTGCCAAAATAATCCACGCGTCGCTTAAATCATCTGTCATAGATGTTGTAGGCCAATTTATGTATGTATGCGCAGTAGAAATGTACCCCTGTACATGCCAGTGAGGTCTACGACCTATGAACAGATTTAACTTGTCAAGAACCTATAATGAGTATTTATTAGAAAAAGTATCAATATGCCTATCAAAATGCCTGGATAAGTAGGCATTCTGAATTCCAATAGCATTGCAAATATTTCCTTCCCTGCCCAGGCAAGGTATTGTAAATATCGAGCCTTAATAAGTATATTAAAGGCACCCCGCATAACTACATATGGGTCGCAAGTCAAGACGCTGCTTGAGTTTCTTCCTTCTACAACGTCATGGATTCATGAATTCATGGAATTTTAAGAAATTCCTCTCACATTCATTTGTACCCTAAAGTTTCATTGTTATCCGGGACAGAAACCAACGGCTTTAAAGCGCTTGAGATTTCTAACGACATTCATCTCGCATTAAGTAGGGTAATAGAACGGATAACTTCGAAAGCGCTGCAGTTTGTGGATGCCGGTTTATATATTACTTGCATTGCTTAATTAATGGTGGATTAGGATTTAGTCTATGGTCTATTTAATGTTGAAATCCTTAATAAAGTTAAAAGTACCGCTTTATAAAGTGTTTAAGGTGAATTTTATGGCAAAGTTCTTTTATGAAAAGTCTATACGTGTACACTACTTTTTCACTTATAACCGCTAAATCTTTTCTATTCTTAAAAAACAGAATATAAGGAATCTCCCAGGGGATGGATCTTTCTTTATCTGCCCAATAACTGGTCAGATCCACTACGGGTATGCGACCCTGGAGCACCCTGCTGCTATTGTCACTCCCGCTATACCGTCCGTGACAGTAAAATTCGCATCTTTTCTGGAGAGAAAGGTGGCCTGCTTGTTTGTGCCTTGTATTATTATAAAAAATACCTCAAAATGCCCATAGATAACTGTACTACCCAAAAAATTGTAGACGCGTTTGTTCACATTTTAAAAATGACGTGGTCATTCTTTTTTTTTTGAAGTCTTGTTGATTTTTAACAATTTTACTCGCAGTTGGTTCTACAGAGAGGTGCAAGACCATTTAATCTATACCAATGGACACTCTCAGTGATACTTGCGTTAAAAGGTAGAGATGACCTGACATCTCTCTCCAAACTCTAAGAGTCTAGGCGATCAGAAAGAGGTCGCGAAGACAAGACAAAACAAGACCTTTTTATAGATAGAGATATTATTGTTCATAAGAATTTGTACTTTTAGAGATATTGAGATAATATTCTGTCTCAGGATAAAAATGGCACAAGTGTAAATGACAAAAGTGTTTTTTAATACGTCTGTATTGCGTGTATAGCGTAACTCATACAAAAACAGTTTTCAAAAGGAAAAACATTTTGTGAACACAAACATCACGAACGTATTCTTTGTATTTTACGGGATTTGATGGGTAGCGGCCTCGACGCAGGCTTACGGTATTGACATACAGTGCCACTGTACTTGTGTGTGTGATATTTTCTATGTAATTGTGTGACAAAATAAAGTATAAAAAGATTTATTTTTGTGTACGAAGTATTAAAAATATAAAGCCTTTAGAGGTAGCTTTAAAAGTAAGAGCATTCTTAATAAGAATAACAGTACATTTATTGCCAACTTATGTTAATACAGACATCAGATTTTCGACATAACTTTAGGTTTTACATGCATGTCTGTGAACCTGGCGAACGGCGGCAAACTCAGCCAAATGCTGTGCCAGAGCACAACGCTGATTTATTTATTTAATTTTACATGTTACCCTGTTAGGGCGTTTGTAAAAATATTTTTCGAAATTATTTTAATTTTATGTCTTATTCAATTATATTATTATCAATTCATGTTTAATCTATAATGTTAAATGTCAAATTTTAAGTTTGTTCCTAACAAAATTAACAATTGCGCCGCCCGTTACGTCACAAGCCATAAAATTAATAATATTTAAACTAATAACAATAAAATACCAAAGAGACTGATTAAAATTAACAATGAGAAATAAAAAAATAATGTAAATCTAAGTCACCGAGTTATTTTTTATGGCTTGACTGTTGCTTTCACTTACAAAAAAAAAAAATATATTCCTGTACACAAAGTGTTCAAAGTATTCTTAAGAAAGCTTTGTAACTAAGCCCTATTGGTATAGGAGTAGGTGTTTCTGTGAGAGAATGTGCGTAAGTACTCTTTGTATCGAATTGATGTTTTTTTTTTAATGTTACAAGGGGCAAACAAGCAGGCGATTCAACGAAGTGACTACCGAATTCCATAGACATCTACAGACCAAAGAGACTTCAAGGGTGGCTGTGGCTTCCTCTAATTGTGATGTTTTAAAATTCTGCGTGTTTAAAATAATGTTTGACAATTATTATTTGCGTTTCTCCTTCTGCAATCGTTTCTCCTTCTGCAATTCGTTTCTTTGTTTAATTGTCTTCTTCTTTATCTCTCTCTATTAATTGCCATTTTTATGTACTCGTGGATAGAGACATCTAATGCTGCCCTTATCTGGTCAGTCCATCATGGACAAGAAGGATTATAAAAGTCTAGTTGATTAATTTTCATAAACTAGTTAATATTGTGCCTACAGTCGACTAAATCTGACTGAATCTAACTCTGAAGTATAAATATTTCAGCGAAAAACAAAGTCTCACTTGGTTAATTTTGCGTTTTTATTATTCCACATTCTTTATACTTGCACTTGGGGGAGGATGGCTGGTCATCCTTAACACAGGTAAATCCTTAACCTAGCTAGGATGATCAGCCTGTACTCTTTTCTCTTTTGTGTGAAACTTATTTTACGTTTTATGTTAAAGTTAAATTAATACTGTGTAAACATTTTTTTGAAAAATAAAGATTTTATTATATTATTATTATTACATAAATTTTAGCGCCAAAACTCTCTGACTATCATGGCGTCTTGTATGACGTAACGACGTGCTAAATAAACAGCTGTACTTGAGTGTGATTGGAGCACACGTTAGCAACGACTATTTGTTTGAAATGCAGTGACGTCACGCGCTCTGATTGCTGTCTGGAGTCACGTGATTTACGTCTTTATTGTAACTGATTTGTATCTTCGAAACTTTTAAACCACCTGACATATTTTATTCAATCCACTTAGTTTATATAATATTTAAGCCTCTGTCAACTATCCAGAACAAAAATTTCTTTTAGTGGAAATTCCTCTATTGGACCTTTTGTAATGTTTAAAAATTCTTCATAATTTTATTCGAAAGTTTTGAATTCTTCATAATCATTTTCAACTTCGGCAGGCGCGCCGTAATTTCATTTTCAGTTATGTTGACAATGATCGTTTTCCGAACCGAGTATTTATACTTTAAATATTAGCATTTCCAAATTCCATTTAAATTATTCGAACATTTTACTCGGGAGCTTTGTCGACGACAGCGTATTTATCTTGACGTCCAAGTACGAACAGCTATCCATCAATTTGGTTGAAAACGTTCAGAAATACAACTTAAGTAAGGTGAGATAAAAGTGGAATATTTTCGTAAAAAATATATTTGTCAAGAGGAAAACGAGACCGTTGCTCTAGGGGTTCCCCTGGCTTCGTGTAAGATTTCATTTGTTTATGTTTTTTTTTACTATAGTCATAAAGAGCTATGTCGTGTCTAGTATAGAATAGTAAGATTTCTTAAAAGATGTCATATTTGTCAGGAGTATTAGAGAGCTCTAGCCTTCAGTGAGCGTCATATTTGAGTATTACAATGTTCTTCTAGTATGATTCGTGAAAAGCTAGTAGCAACAATTTTATCACTAGACATCCCTTATTACGGCTCCATACTCCATATAAGGAACTCTTATAGTATCGCTCCGTCTGTCCGTTCGTCCATCCACCCGCGAGGTCTCCTCTAGGATTTCCAAACTATTAGATGGAGAGATTTGAAAATTTTCTTGTTAATAGGAAATGACTCGGAATGACGAAAACTCATTCGGAAAATTATTTTGAGCGAAATGGGATACAAATTTTTGAAGTTATTTAACAACAAGCTATGTCGACTGGCCCGTTGGTGCAGTGGGCAGTGGCCTGCCTTCCGCTCGTCGTGGGATCGATTCCCGCCTCGAGTCTGGGTGTATTATCAATATGTATGTATTTGTATATTTCCAAAAAAAAAATATTTGTGGGTAACAGGCGGCAGTTACCTATAACACAAGCATTAAGTTGTCTACCTTAGGTACAGACGTCCGTGTGTCATATAGTCCTAAATATTTATTTATATGTAATATATACGTAAAGCTAATAAATGTGCCGTGAAAAATAGATGATAGATGACGATTAAAGTGGCGGCACCCCTAAAAAATACTTCAGTCTTACTTGTAATTTGTCACTCAAGGCCATGACAGGGCGGGCGGAACTTCGCAAGGGGATTAGAGGATAACCTTATGAATAATTAAGTTACGGGAACAGTTTCTTATATTCGACGCTCGCTTGGCTCTTAGTGGGAGTGGACATCGTTTTAATCTCAGATCGAAAATATAGATTTATCTAACCTAAAGATCGGTCTAAGAGATCGAACGATCGATCTAAAGACCGTTCGGTCGCAACTCTTTGGATTTGCGTACCATATGCTTATTTAAAGTTATACAAAAAAAATTCTCTGTATAACGACATTGTTTGGGATATTTGACAGTTAATATATGGTCGTCATGCTTTGACCATCATATAGTAAAATGTATACATGTGTGTGTAAATTGATTGGCATTGGTGTGCGTGTGGTTTTATTTTAAAAATTTGATATACTAATTACAATGCATATTTTATGAAAATATTAGTATTCTCATACTGTTCTTTATATAAACTATAATGTTTCATATATACTACTCCATCCGCGCCATTTTCATAAAATTGTACCGAAATATTTTACTTACTGTATTATGTTACTTTAGATTTGCGTACTGTATTTTTATTTAAAGCTATATACAGAATTTTAATTCTTTGTATAACGACATTGTTCAATTTGTCAATCAATATTATATATACTTTCATATATAAGCCTTCTGGCCATGTTCGGCTACAGCGACTGCTTCGGAACACTAATGGGATGGAGAGCTACGATGTTCGGCTCTTTGGTGTGCTTGCCAGTGGCTCACATAGCCTATTCTGGATTTAAACGTACGTTTACATATAAAGGGGGGGGGTTGGTGGGGCCGGATTGGTAGATTTAAAAACGGATTGGGTTATTTAATTGCAATACGGGATATCGGTGACGAAATTGACAAAAAACACAAATTCTTTAAAAAGATGTTGAAAATAATTATTAGGTATAACTTTTTTGACTTCACCAAAATATCAACACCCTAAAATTTATCATTTATATTTCTAATGAGAGCGAAACAATTTTTAAAGGTTAAAATTTGTATATGGTGGAGTATAAAATTTTTTAAAATGTCGCATGAACATTTATAGACAAATTTTTCAACGAATATTTTCCCTATTTGGCTGGAGATCTTCTCGTATATCAAAGTCCACTAAGCGCAATTTATCTTTTGAATGAAGAAAACTAAGGTCTTTAGTCTTAAAGTAACTGTTGTTTTTTTGACCTTCAATAAGATTATTGTAATGCCTCCTATAACACGGTGCTCTTATAACGAATTAATATTATTCTACTAGCGGATCCGGCAGACGATGTCCGGCCCGAACGTTGGGCTACTTACTATTATCCTATATCATTCCCGTTCCCGTTCCCAACCCCGTTCCCATATTATTAGAAAAAACGAATGACTACGAACCGTTTCTGCTCTGTGCAGCGGTAATAAAGTGCTAATTGACTCTTTGACGTTGGAAACACACTTACGTTGCTTAGGCAACAGTGAATGTTTGTAATTTAATATGAACTTTATCGAAAAGCAATAAAGTTCAAATTGACTTTACATTTTAGTTTGAAAACGTTTGTATGGGAAAAAGAAAAGGGCTGTTTTTACGGTTTTCCCGGCAATTATTCGAATATTTCTCGCCGTAAAAACCATCCTTGGACTTCAACGAACATTTGAATAAAAAGAATTGGTAAAATTGGTCCAGGCGTTGAGTTATGCGCTTACCAACACATTTGGCGATTCATTTTTATATAAATAGATAATATAGCATTACTAGTTGTTCTCCGCAACTTCATCCGCATAAAATGAGGTGAAATATCTTAGTGTGATGATATATAGCATATAGCCTTCCTCGATGAATGGGCAATCCAACACTGAAAGAATTTGTCAATCGGATCTGAAGATCTTCCTTGCTGTGCTTGACCATATCGACCTACGCTCCCACATTTATTTTCTCGCCGAACACTTTCCATCTTGGTGTGCATTTCTACATATACATAAAAGCGAAAGGGTATGTAAAAGTTTCTATACTCGAGATGTTTCTAACCAATAACCGTAGTCAAAGAGCAGATTCATCCAGCGGCCATTAGCAGTCGGGCACACGAGGAGGCTACCTGGCCTGGTACCCCAAACGCTCTAATCTAGGCAACTACTTGCACGATTTGAAAAATTCTTTCAGTATTATAAAGCCCATTTATCGAGGAAAGCTATAGGATATGTATCATCACGCTCAAATGTGTCACCTAATTTTACTCGGACGAAGTTGCAGGTACTGATATTACAAAATGGAACTCCAGTTCAGGTCAATTTGTCCAATCGTTCAATATGTACGCGAAACATTTAACAATTTATTTATGGTTATCTTTGAACATCACAAAACGTATTCAATCCCTTTGATAGCCGCCACTGACAGTAATTTTATTAAAACACGACAACACATTACGGCATTATGGCAATTTATTTAACGCGGTCATACAGCATAAAACGCGTTTTATCGAACAAGTTAATAATGAAAAGTAAATGAAACAGCCCGCAATTGTCGGCCGTACAGCGAATTGCTTGAAATTTTCATTACAACGCTTTTTAATTTCGCAAAATGGCGGGCGCATATATATTTTTTTGTACCTTTCGGTGTGTCACCGTATCACCGCAGCTTTAAACAGATGCAGCGAACAGCAATGAGGGACTGGTATTAATGCATTGCACCGATAAAGTGTCACGGAAATATTTATTAAAGAACATTTCTGAACCTTTTGTTATAATTAGTAAATTTAATGTTACTTTTAGAGAGACATCTTTATTTAAATGTTAAATACGTAAAGCGAAAACTTTGGGTACCAATTTACGAAAATTGCAAGGACGGAGTAGTATGAAATTTGGCACAATTGTAGTCCATATAGAGGAAGGTGTGCAAATGCTAATATCGTAATATAATATCGTCTTAATAAATAAATAAAATAAAAATAAATATTTTTTTTATTATATGCAATATCAATATATATAATTATTTAAATATAACCACACGCATACTAATGCAAAACGATTTACATAATTTACACACACATGTATTTGATGATGTCAAAGCGTAATCGTGACAACCGTATGTAATATTAGAAATCAAAATGGAGGAACATATATTAAATGTTTTTTATTTATTTATATATTTTGTACGCGTAAATCTTTAAAATTACGCGACGGATTTTAATGCGGTTTTCTTTAATAAACAGAGTGATTCAAGAGGAAGGTTTATATATATAAAACATGTATAATACACCCACAATTATACATATAAGAATAACGTCAGACTCAGAGAGGAAAGTATACTATAATCCCGCTTTTAACACGGTACACTTATAACGCATGTAGGTAGTTAAAGAAACAACAGCGTGATGATTGGTTTATATCTAGTATCTGAAGCAAGATTAACATAAGGAAGATTGACAGAACCAATAACAGCTTTGATACAAAAAAAAGTTTAGCACAAGAGTAAATTGACAAGAAAAGAGCATATTCTTCAAAGGCCGGCAACGTATCGGCGCTGCTTCTGGTATCACAATTGTCCATCGCAACGGTAGCCACAACGCCTGCCCGTTTGTCCTTTGTATAGATAAAGTCAATTTACTCGCGAATAAAATGCCTCTTGCAGAATCCACACAATACTTTAACACCCATAAACCAGAAATATTAAAAATCCTTCCTGGGTCTATTTTTACGTTCATATTTTGGTTGAATAGAATGTTATCTAACCATTATTTATGATTAAGGCACAGCGACATACAGGAACTCATCAATCTCTGTCGGCAAACGTATGAAGACCCATTTCCTTGTGATTATAATATATAATTTTATTCAAAAATCAAAGACCCCTATGCTATCTTTTTATTGTGAACAATCTTGGTGCGGAGGATTCAACAAAACCTTACCTCCCACGTAAATTGTTGTAACCTCAAATTCCCAGCTTTCTAGTTGAGCGTTACAAACAACTAAATTGTAATATAACAGTCATTTTCTAATATGTTATATATGTTACGTAATCGTCCTTTTTGAATATATAATTGTATACACAAATGCATTATACAGTGTGTAAACATATACAGTTATACAGGCGTCTGTCTATACACAGGCATTAAATTGTCTACCTTAGGAACAGACATCCGTGTGTCCTATGTATTTATTTATTTATTATTCTCTATTACGAATAAATACTAGTCTATATTTAGTTTCCTGTTAGCAAAAGTTTACAAAAGTATATAATAGTGTACTAGTGTTTATAATGAGATAATAAAAGGTTTCGATTAATCCTTGAGCTGCCAAAATTTCTAAGCATTTGACGTCATAAACAACTACCGTGCTTTTGTTACTGTTGTCTCGAACATGTGTGTCATTGCCCCTACATTACATTGTTTTCAAGAAATGTTGTTGAAAGGATCTGGGTGGTAATTTTTTTGTACACCCTCTATATAACGAAACCTCTTATAACGAATAAAAAAGCTCGGTACCTCGAAATTCGTTACAACGAGTTTACACTCTAATTAATAATGTTATCATCAGAATATGATAAATTATTAAAAAAAAAAAATTAACGCACAAGAGCTTCATTGGAAGCGTGAATAATTTCAGCCGTAAATCGGCGTATTACCGTGGGGTTTTAGTCGGTTGGAGTCCGACATAACCCACCGTCGGCCCTTGTGGCGGATGGGTACCTGTGCCGGGTGCCCCACGTAGAAAAAAAAAAGTGATGGTATTGTTGTCGCGTTTCGTTCGGTTTGTGAGATTTCCCGGTGGCCTAATCTCATCATTAAAGGCCGGCTAGCTTCCTGGTGGTGCAGCTGTCTTGGGAGTTGGTAGTCGCGTGAATCACATGCTCGTTTGGCCCTTGTTACATAAAAAAAGATGACAAATATAATCGTTTGCCCGCTTAGCCTACAAAAAATAAGGAAATGTAACAGAATAAGTATCCTATTCAACGAGGGAATAAAAACAAGAATTACACCTATTAGGTAACCAGTAGAACGCGACAACGCGTCCCTACCAAAATTGTATTACAGACTTTTAAAGTTTCGTCAACTTTTTCACTTATGAGAGTACATTCGCGAGGGGGAATAAATTAGCTATCAAGACCAAATTGAATTCTGCATATTGCCAGATCGTTGCTCAGCCTCGAGCTAGAATTACGAGGGGGAAATAGATGAACATCTAACGCAAACTTTTGCCCATTTTAATATTTCCTGAGTGATATTATTAATAAGCCGCGCGGAAGATTCTTGAATATTAAAATCCATTAGCGGGATTGTATATAGCAGAGTTCCAAAAATATGCATAATATTTAAGTTCTTTCTTCATTGAATTACTAAGTAGGCAGGCTGGATTTACACATAGATATATAATAAGATCGATTAAGGAGGTCGTGGCCTAATCAATGGTCGGCATTTGAGTCGATCGCTAAGTTAAGTTGCTCTGGCTGCGACCGGATCATAGATGGGTGAGCGTTTCTAACACTGGTTTATATTTGATATCCGATCTCCTCCGTGTTTCGGAAGGCACGTTAACGGGACCCGATTAATGTCACTATGAGATATTAGTCGTAAGGTTATAGAAATCGTGGGGGTTCGAGGATGACGTCAGATGACAATCAACGACGTCAAAAGACACCAAAAACGGGTAATAAAACTAGCTTATACGCGGTAGAGGTAGGAGCAAGGGGTATACCAGCAAAATCCTTGTAAAACCTACTAAAAGACCTTGGCTTGTCAAGAAATATCATAAGTTCATTACTAGAATGGACATCTAAAGCCGCACTAGTAGGTTCATACCAGATTTGGCTAGGCAGGGGAGGGAGGGAACACTGGCAGTGAAGGTGAATGTTAGTGATCACTATAAAGAGCGCGCTCCTAAACCTACACCTGGGTCTGCTAAAATCTATTAATGTTAAAAACTTCTTTAATCTTACATTATATGTTCGTTCGGAAGGAATTTTACAACTATTTCACTCTTTAGTTCATATAAATAAAAACTTTTTTGTTGGCAACACCAGGTGACATTTGATTGGCGCGTGTTGGCTATCGCTTAAAAAAGTTCCCGCCAAATGGAGGCGGTTCAAAGAGGAGATGGGTTCGACGGATGGTCAATGAAATATGAGGAATTTTATTTAAATAAATATTCTTATATTGTTCATGTTCTACATTAAGTAACAAAAACATTTTAGTGTACAAATTGTTCTTTAAATAAGAGCATGGAAGCGAGCTAGCATAAGTGTACATTTTTAAATTCTTTTAGGTTTATTTATTAATACTACCGAAAAAACCTAATCGTTAAATACTAGTACTCCTACCAACCCCCTTAAATTCAATCTGATAAAATCATTCCAAAGATCCACATGAAGGTGTATAAACAGTTTTAAAACAAATGTATTGAAATACGCCCACCGTTTGACCAGGGCTTGGTTTTGAACTACCGATAGAGTTAGGTTTGTGCTCACGGCGTTGCTATGATATAAATGAATTTCGTCGCTCGCAATGGCACCCAAATCAGTGTTAAGACTGTCAACGCACAGCCAAGATACACAAGAAAAACTCCTTTTTTTTAAATCATCGTATATATCGCGTGACAGTGTCAAGAGTGTTACAAATGTATACTTTAGTATTTTGTTATCTGTGCATGTATTGACAAGGCAGTTCTATAATTTGTGGTTGAATAACGTAATTAAAACTATGGGCGTGTATTAATTGCACAATCTATATAAAATATAACAAAGAGTATATTCGACGTGAACCTGAAATATACACTAATAAGATTATTATTATTATTAAATAGATATTTACATAAAGGATTATGAGAATCTGGAAGTAGTTTTATTGCTTCTAATCAGAAAATACTTTGACGTAATCCACGATGAGCAGGAACATTCAATTTCTTTACATACATTTACGAATAAAAATAAGATAAAATAGAAATTGCTATTTAGCGATAGGGCCGTATACTTGCAGTATTTGTTATTATTAAAATTAAATATTGTGTTATATGCATTTGTGGTGTGCAGTACAGAATATTCATTAATTCATTCTTAAAATAGGTGCAATGCCATCGCCATACACAGGTGTATTGCATACCATCGCACTGTTGTGGCTCAGCGAACGTTTCGTTTCGAAATCGTAGCGACATGAGATGTTATTATTGTACTATTGAATTCCCGCCTCGAGTCTGGGTGTACTATCTATACGTTTATATTTATATAATTCTATACAAAAAAATGTGTATAACAGGCATTAAGTTGTTCACCTTAGGAACAGACGTCCGTGTGTCATATAGTCCTGAATATATTAATTTATTTACATTTATATAAATTATATATTTCAAAAAGGTTACTATATGTATATTTTAACTACATTGTAGTATTATAATCCTTTCAAATTATTTTAATACTAAATTATTTTTAAAAAAACGAAAGTTCACAATTTACCTAGTTTATACCAAAAATGGAAGTCAATGGAGGTGGCTATCTTCAACAGTGGACTATATCGGGATGAAGGAAGGAAGGAATACCAAAAATTAACAAACAAAGCAAACTCCTGGTTATAAAGTAAATAATACTTCATGTAATCAGAGATTCCTTTGCCGAAATCCAAGAACGGTTAACTCCTCATTAAAATGAAGAAATAAACATCTAAAGATCGCCAATTCCGAGAATATTTCAAGTTTGAGAGACTCGAGGATTCAAATAGAAGTGGGATGGAAGTTTCGTATGATAAATATCCCCCCCCCCCCTTTAGCTGAGATTAATCGACTTTCGCTATGGGTTCTTAACTTTTACTCGCACACCACTGTCTAATTTAAGAACCCGAGTAGGTATATCTATATATATTTTTTTATATAGAACAAGGGGGCAAACGGGCAGGCGGTTCGCCTTAGTGACTGCTGACGCCCATGGACAACTACAACAACTGAGGGCTCGCAGATGCATTGCCGGCCTTTGAGAAATTAGTACGCTCTATTCTTAAAGGTCTTAGTCTGACTCTATTGTTAAACCCGTTTTTGCGGATGTCTAACTGCAAACTACCTCATTGCCAAATTTCACGTACGTCCGGCGGTTTTCGAGATTTTATGATAGGTGACCTTTCACTTTTATATATAATGTATATGGATTAACATCAGATAAATAGAATATCTAGACAGACAACAGCACAATAGAGTACGATCGTAGATCCTACTGAAGCAGTTTCCAATAATCGAATTCCACATCTTGGATTTGCGCCAGCCGCCAATGATCATATCTCTTGTTGTGTCCGATATTAAAACCGTTTTCTATTTAAATGGCGACAACGACCCCTTGGATTTAATATTTGAAAAGAATTTAATATACTCTAAAACAGTGTTTCCCAACCTTTGCGAAACTAAACTACTTTGCTTTAATCCGCGAACGAATACGAGGGAAAATCGGTGTAATGCTGCAACCCGAAAGAAGCCTGGACCAATTTCACCAATTCTTTTTTTTAAATGTTCGTTGAAGTCCTAAGATGGTTTTTACGGCGAAAAAAAATTCGAATAACTGCCGGAAAAACCTAAAAATAGCCTTTTTCTTTTCCCATACAAACGTTTACTATCTAAAATAAGTTTAAGTCCGCTAGTGCAATAAAATTTTATTAGGATTTATTTTCTCTCTCTCTCTCTCTCTCTCTCTCTCTCTCTCTCTCTCTCTCTCTCTCTCAGTCTCTTTGTAATAAAAAGCCAAAAGTTAGATGTACAGTGATTGGCGAATTTACCTGTATTTGCTTGAACTCCTGTTCCGCCTGCCACCTCTTCAACTCCGCCACCCCTTGACCGACCGCGCGACGCTCCAGCTCCTTCTGCTTCTCCAACTGCCAACATCATTAAATTAACAATATTGATGGTGTAAGGGCGTAAGAGCCACACAATATAAGTCGTCGCATGTCGCGACAGTCGGTCCCATCCTCCGGACAGCATAGCATGTCATGTATATACCTAATGTTCGGTCGAGCGAATAAATATTTAATTTTATACGGACTTTGATTAGCTCCCACCGCGAGGTCCCGACACGTACGTACATCGGAACACCATCCATTAACGCATCAGGTAAAATGGTATCCTGACGTATATACGCAAACTAGCTGCGCCCCGCGACTCAGTCCGCGTGGGCCACCCTTATCATTTAGGGGGATGAAAAATAGATGTTGACCGATTCTCAACCTTAGCGAAATGCACGCAAAATTTCATGAAAATCGGTCGAGCCGTTTCCGGAGGAGTTTGGCAACGCACCCCGTGACACGAGAATTTTATATATTAAACTTTACTATCAATACAATAACTAGGTCAATAGGCATGACGATAAATATAGAAAATTAGGCTTATAGTGTTCTTAAGTATCTACTATAGCCAAAAAATTTTATATTTCTGCAGAACTAAACGGTTTTATAGTAAAAAAATAATAATAATAAATTTCAAGATCAAAATTCGCTCTAAAACAGTCAAAGTTGTCATGACGTCACTTTATGTTAACAGTGTGTTCCACTGGGCGACACCTCGAAGATTACGCCGCGACGACGATCGTAATCGTCAAATGTCGAATTTCTGTATAAGCACTTTTAAAAGTTGCGATCGCTTTTTGGAACGCACTTATAATATACGGTAACGTTATACACTCTGCTGGGTGCTTTAGCTATCATGGCGCATTGTTGTAATTTTAGTTTCGTTTTCTTGTTAATCTCTATTAATCTCTTTGCTATTTTTTGTTTCAGTGTACGGAGTGTGATGCACAAATACATGGAGAAGAAGAATGAAGTAAATTTTGACAAAATTTTTAATCAAGTTTTAGGTACGTACATAAATTGACTTACTGGCTGTTTCTTATAAATGTACCTATTTATTACTGTTTTGATTAAGATAAGTAAAGCTATAAATTGTTCAGAAAGTCTTAATATATCTCAATAAATTATCCATACCATTGTAGTTACACCCATAATCTGTATATTACGTAGCCTATTAACACAAGGACCTCTGAGGGCCTAGCATGAACTTTTCGAACCGAAGTGAAACGACGAGTCGACTGTACTTAGGACGAAAATATTCATGTTAGGCCCACAGGAGGCAAGTCTTAGTCGTGTCACGCTTTTAGTCAACGCTAATGTAACCCGCGTTGACGCTAAGAAGGGTCCGCCGTGATCCTAGCACTATCATTGTCATCCTAAGTTAAATCGACTAGCGACTTACTTCGGTTCGGAAAATTCGTGGTAGGACTTCTGTTCCTAAGGTAGCTGTTTAGCTACCTTAGGAACAAATATATTTTTTATATATAAATACCTGCCTATATACCTACATATACACCCAGACTCGAGGATACAGAAGGCAGGATCACTGCCAACGGGTCAGTTTAATATTCTAGAAAGACTTTAATGCTCTTACCCCAATAGATAAAGCAGTATCCCAGATGCGATAGTATTTTCTAACGCACGTGCTTGTAGCGGCCGACAAAGTAGCTAAATATAAAGCGTTTTGTGTAAGTTCATCGTATTTACAGAACCAGAGATTATATCCCCCTAATCTCCCACGTAGTCCGGTAACTCTGAGTTTATACCGGATATATTCCGCGTAAAAAAGTAAAATGTTACGCTAGTTTGTAGAATGTAGCACTATAAAGCGCGGCGACTCATTGAAGTTTCTTTTTACGATGGGAAATATGTTTACGAACACTAACGTCATCCACATCGTCCTTTATTGGCATTGGAATCAGAGATTCGCATGGGTAATTCGCTCTGGTGCGCTTGAGTAAAACCGTTCACTTATGCCTGGCATCCGCGTTACGGCTACCGGAGACGCCTATCTCTTCAGGTAGACCGGAGCGTGTGTTGGGCAGTTTTCTGAACATATTAAAAAAAAATTAAATTCAATTTTTAATAAATTTTCTAGGGTACACTGAAACGTCCCCAAACATGTTCTTGGCGTGCCGTCGGACTGCGCAGGCAAATCTGCACAATAATCCGTCTGGTAGACCGTTTGGCATGGCAGTAGTTTATAGTTGGCTAGGAGTGGATTTTTAGATAGTGCTAGATTGAGGAATTCTAAGGGCTCTAGATGAAATAAAAAAAAACTGCCTACTCAATTGCCCCTTAGTAAAAAAAAATAAAGAAACCTACACTCAGTTGGTGATAGAAGCCCTTAAACAATTTAACATACTAAACAGTCTGTAAATATTTCGAACAAAGTCCTCTTAAATGTGAGACAGTAATAGTAGGGTGTTCGAGCGTGCGCTACAAAACAGAATTGTCCATAATTTACGCGCAGCACCGCCTCCGCGGCACACATGGGAAATTTATAAGTTGGGAGCTAGGAGGATAGCATCTGTGTTTGATTGATTTAATGTTATGTTTTTTTTTCAATACTATTCGTTCTGTAACACGCATCATTTCTGTGTTATGCTGTGAGGTATTTTATACATATATATTGACTAGCGGACCCGGCAGACGAAAGTAAAAATCGACTATAAGACAACCTTGATACCAACTGCAGCGTCATCTGTCAGGTTGACTTGTGAATCTAAACCATCCAGGGCGCCATCCAAACGCAAACTAAAGAATTAATTCAAATCGGTACTGCCGTTTAGGAGAAATTCGGTGATGTACACACGTACAGTGGAATTATTTATATAAAGATATGACTAGGTAAAACGATTTCCTACGTACGTGGCACACATTGCATATTCACACGTTGAAGGTACTCAGATAGCATCTGTTTTTAATGGATTTAATGTTATTTTCTTTAAATACTATTTGTTAAGTAACATTCATAATTTTTATCTTATGTATCGCACACTTAGTCGTAAACTGACCTAACACATAAAAGCTGATTTTTAGAAAATCGCTAAAAACGTTTTGTCATTTAAAACTTATTCCACTTGCAATTGGATAAAAACAGCATTATAGTAACAAATTATGTACTTTAATTATAGTTAATGAAACGATTAACGATATTAAAATATTATTTTAATGATATTTTATTATTTGTTTTTATTTTTAACTAAAAAATTATTTGAGTAAAAAGACAAAAATAACTGTATCTCAGTGCTGGACGGAGATATCGAAATAATTCTTAGATTGGCAGATTTAGAACGTTGAAATGAGCTGCCTGTATCAATAAGCCACTTTAGACCTAAAACGTAATCGGTCACTATACGAATAAGCGTGCAATATACATTTTAATTGAACATGACAAAAAAGAAAACTATATTTTAAACATCTCGAGGTCATAGATATGTCACGTTCAAGACGATGGGTGTCAATAGTTTTGTGATGTCACATACATTTTTTTTTGTCTTATAATAATATCTGTACTATTATATAAAACAGAAGAGTTTGTTTGCTTAAACACGCTAATCACAAGAACTACTGCGATTTGAAAAATCATTTGTCGGGGAAGGCTATAGGCTAGTCGTCGAAGTAGCGGTAACAACTGAAACTGCGATTTTCTTTATTATATAATGTCACACCAAGGGTCTTCGTAAATGTGATAAGCTGTGACAACGACGGGGGAGGAGTTAAAAAATCGTAAAATTCCTGTGACGTCATTCAAAGGTGACGCCTTATATGTATTTAGGAGCTTTCTGATGGGCTTATTTCTGTGGATATATAATCAACTTTAAAGTTATTTTTATTACATTTTCTAAAATATGGTGAACAATGTAGAGTACGGGGAATGTAATTTCAATTGAACACCCTCTTCCTTTATGTTCTAGTTTTCCTCCAATTCACCGGCTGGAACATAAAATAGTTTTATTAGCTTCTATGGAAAGTAAACTGCTAAATTGCCCCTAGGAGAAGTACTCTCATAGTAGAGGTACTCTTCGAGTATGGTAGTTCCGTTTAAAAAAAACAAAAAATACATCGTATGCCCATAATTTTGTGTCATAGTTAATGTCTCTTAAGTAGTGCAAAATTTATAATTGCTTGTGCAAAGATTGAAATATGGTCGCTGTCTATCGTTACGCAAGAAGAGACCTCGATTTGTCTCTCAGCCAAATGTGAGCACGTGCTCTGCTTTTCAATGAACACGCGAATTGAATATCCCAATGAAAATATTAACAGACTTGAGTATGACTGCGGCGCACAAGATCTTTATGGTCACAGATACAAAGACACACATATTCATAATATTCGACAGATATACTGTTCGTCTAACGGTCTCTATAGTGGTAGAGAGCGGCCTTCTTCATGGCCGTACCTTGGGTGATCCTATACAGGGACGTCCCTATAATTCGGCCAACGGAGCGACCGCTCCAGGCACCGAGGCTTAGGAAGTAGCTTCTGCTTGGTGCGACTGTTAATATGCAATTATTTATAATATATTTTATATTAAGAAATCAAAACGGACCAAGTAAGGGGGGCGCTATAATTGGATCTTGCTGCATCCTAAGATTTAATTCGAGCCGGCACTGATCCTGTAGTCCTGATCGAAATCATACTATACTGTATCTTCTTAGCGTTATCCCGGTTAAATACCAGGGTCCGCTTAGATTGTAGAGGATGTGGCTGTGGGGCGAGTTAAGATTTTATTCCGAATGACAACGTCATTTCCTTCTTCTTAGAATCATAAAGAAGTGTATGTCACCAGCCAGTACATTACATATACATAACTACCTGTGACCGCGACTTTGTCCGCGTACAATAAGATAAAAAAAAATTTAATTTTAGCGTGATGATATATGTGTAGTCTACAGCCTTCCTCGATAAATGGGCTATCTAACACTGATAGAGCTTTTCAAATGGGGCCAGTATTTCAGTGAGATAACCGCGTTCAAGCAAACAACAAAAAAACAAACACTTCAGCTTTATATGTATATTACTAGTTGTTCCCCGCACTTCTCCGCGTAACATTAGGTGGAAAAGGTTAGCGTGATGGTTCCTATATAGCCTATAGCCTATCTCGATAAATGTACTATGTAACACTGAAAGAATGTTTCAAATCGAACCAGTAGTACCTGAGGGGTAATGGATGGGCGACCTGTTCTAACATTTGTTTTAACCATCTGACGTCTTCCGTGTTTCAGACGGCCCATAAACAGTGGGTCCCGATTAACGTCACTGAGTGATATTAGTCAACGCACGGATTGTGGGGATGACGTCAGGTGGCATTCGATCGTCTTAACTCTGCTCACAGCTCCTTATCATCTGCAATTTAAGCGGACCCTGGTAATAGACCCGGATAACGCTAGCAAGAAGAAGAAGCAGCTAATACAATATTTAATAGCGTAAACTTTTGTTTAACAGCCAAATTGTACTCCAAAATATGTAAATGTCATTGATTCAGAACTAAAAACTATGCGGATAGAATATTGAGTGAACGCGGATTAAGCAGGTGGAAATAACGTCGCCATCTAACATCATCGCACGAAGCATCAAAGCGTGCTAAATGAGGAACGTGGACGAGAAGGGTATATTCAGGTGGTATTGTATCCATTGGGTGGATCTACCTTTTTGTCTGTCCGATAATTGGATAGGTCCGCTAAGGGTACGCGACCCCGGACTACACTAGCTGCTATTGTCACTACCCCTATACCGTTCGTGACTTTAGTATCCGCATCCATTTTCCCCTTTCCATCTACCTTTATATCCTTTTACTCCATCCCTTCCTTTACACCTATCTATATATTTAATTAGACGCCATGCTTGCAGTTCTTTTGGCCTGCAAACGAATTGGCGCGTCCGGTTACCAGTACCTCTTTTTCACGTAAGATCGGTAAGTGGTGGCAATGCTGTCACGTCAGGTGATTGTAGTTTCGCGTTTTGTTCGGTTTGTGAGAGTTTCCGGTGGCCTAAACATTTATACATCGTTCTTTTTAAAACATAGGAAAAAATTCTAAGATAAGATATACATATATGAGAATTTTTTTAATACACATCTCCAACTTATTTTGGCGTGTGTTGCAAAAACCATTAGAGTTACTCGTATATATTGTATGAAGGAAATGTTTGAAATGAATGAATATTTGTAAAATAACTTTACTAAATTTACGATACATAAATTTACTTAATTTAAAATTTAAGTAAACTTAAAATTAGTGTCATCACAATTTTAAAAAATATATAATACATCGTTCTTTTTAAAACATAGGAAAAAATTCTAAGATAAGATATACATATATGAGAATTTTTTTAATACACATTTGTTAGACATCAAATCAGATTTACACAATCCTTTCTAAACGCACTTTTCGATAGTCTCCTATCTTTATACTTCCCCGTTTACCCGTTGAGAGCTTCAGCTGTCACGTGTCATCGTATGAGTCAGCATGCTTTCGCTCTCACGGCTTCTGTAGAAGCAACCGTGAATCGCCACACGTCGCCAACGGACACCATCGCAGCCAGACCGGGTGGGATAGTACGCGCCAAGAACTGCAACCTTGCAAGTCGGTGTGTGTTGGTTTTACATTTACAGCTGCCATCTTATTCCCTTGTCAGCCTTATAGCTGTATTTCCCATCCCATCCTAATTTACGGTTTTCCTTATAACAAATATCATACAAACGAATCATTAAAGAGAAATTTAATTTAATCAATGCATCTTTCGCAAGAAATCTTGTTAGTTTTTTGCCTGTGAAGAATAAAAAATAATATACAGGGCTGAATTCAAACCATCGGTAGTCGGAGAGGCAATCTATGAAGAAAAAGAAGAATAAAAGACACGACCGTTATAAACATTAAACAACACGGCGAAACAAATCGTGTTGTGTAAAACTCAAAAGGAATTTGCGCTTTGTCGACAATCTTGACACGTACCCTTTGTGAATCTCGGAGACAATGACAGCAATTTTCAATTAAGAACTAAATATTTTATTCGGCGAGTGGTTGAAACAAATGTAAGTTGTAATATAATGGCAAAAGCTTACAAAAACGACCCAAATACTAGCTATTTCCCGCGAATTAGTCCGCGTAAAATTGCGAAAACCTTCACAGACTTCCAAATCCGGCTCTGTCTGAAAATCCTGTAAAAAAATGTCTACTAACCATAAAGTACCTCTATACAAAATTTATTTTTTATTTTTTTATAAAGAATATTAGAAATAGTTTTGTTCTCTTAAGAAATATCAAAGATAAGTTCGCATCTGGTGAACCCACTACCCATCACAACATTACGCGAATTATTTGGCTATTGTGATCTATAGAATATCTCAGAGCCGATAGCTCAAAGGATAGACTGAAATCCGTAAGGCACACGGTTCAAACCCCGTCTCTAGGACACTTTCGCGCTTATTCCTAGTAAAAGCTTACTATGAAGAGAATCGTGCATACTAGACATACCTAAATGTATTGCTAACCTCTTATTCCTAGCCTTATCCCGTTCTAGTCTAGCAGCAGGCTCTGCTTAGATTGCAGAGGATGTAGCGAGTTAAGATGACCGATTGCCTCTGACGTCATCGTCGGAACCCCCACGATCTCTACAACCTTACGACTAATATCATTCCGTGACATTAATCGGGTCCCACTGTTTTACGTGCCTACCGATAAACGGAGGAGGTCGGATATCAAAAAGAAACCAGTGTTAGAAGGGGTGACCCATCTATCACCCGGTCGCAGCGAGAGCTACTTAACTTACCGATCGACTTAAATACCGACCATTGATTAGGCCACGACCTCCTCATTCTTCACTTAAAAAAGTATTGCTAATATTCCTTTAAAAACTCTACAATAGAGACAGTAAGCAAGCACGTTCCCAATCAAACAATAAGGCAGTCCCACATAACAAGAAATCTCGTCATGCCCTACCTCTACTACATAAAACGAAGCACTAAAGAGCTTCCCAAGGCTGCCGATATATATCTAATACTGTTTTGACTAACAAGCATAACACAAACCTCGCATTGTGGCCATCTAAAAAGCTCGCCCAAAATAACTGTTACGTGGTTTCGCCCTTGGCCACTGGCGTTAAGGTTAGCGCACATCGATGCGTGCTCCCTGTCACGAGTGACGTACTCTTAGACGCCTAATAGAAAGTGAATGCGCGATGTGAGCGAACTTAATACGTACAAACGTGCGATCGTACATTATATAATGATATAAGCTCTCATAATAAGGACCTAGACATATTTAACAATAAATTTAATTTATTTTTAAAGACAATTTCGATTGGGCTTGAGCCTCTTTAACAAGTTTAATTAATAAGTTGTTTTTATTTTACTTTATTGTTTAAAAAAAAATGTTTTTAATTTAATTATATATATTGATATTTTCTCCAGTTCTTTGACCTCCTTTAAAAATCAGATTAAGTTATTTCTTTCATAAGTCTCTTTTTTTTCTAATTTTGCTTTAGTTTCTTTAATTAAATTAAGTTATGTAATTTCTAAATTAATTTTTAGTTTTAAGGCATGCTGTGTGATGTTGGTCTCCCATGGAACTGTAAGTTCTACAAGTACTACTCGCTTTAGTATCTTTGAGTAAAGGAATATGTCAGGCCTGGATGACGAGACAACAACATCCTCTGGGATTTTGTAATTATATACTAAATCAAATGCGGAAGAAATTGCTAATAACAGCCAGTTATATCAACAAAACTATACCTTTTGAATAAAAACCATATATAAAAAGGGTTTGTATGTAATGTCAATATATATATATTTTTTTTATTATTTGCATATGAGTATTTACATAATACCTATAAAATAAAAGAGGAATTAAAAATTTTTTGTCTGCCTGTTTGTTCCGGAAAATCTGCAGCGGCAAGGCAGATTTTGTCGGTATCTGCACTGGAAGATAGTTGATTTTAGCAGAAATAAGATAGGCTACTTTGCTTTTTGCTAAGTAATTAGGGCTTCACGGTAAAATAAAAACCCTCAAAATTTAACGAAACCACTGAATTAACGCGTGCGAAGTGGCACGTTACAGGTAGTGGTAAATAAACGTTCAAAAGAGCTTTTACCCTAATGTGTTCTGAAATATAAATTTTAATATGACCTAACATTATTATTTTTCAGGACTTCCTCATATGTATCGAGATGTTCCTGGCAGCTATCGCCCACCATTACAGCTTTTCGTACCGGCCCTTCGTGACCGCTCACGACGAGTCCACATCCTGTCTGGGATCCTTCCTGGCGATGTGGGACGTATCCGACGTGAAAAGAGACATCTCCGAGCACCTTGGAGTTGTTGGTATGACAATCTTTATTATTTAGGATAGCGGATAACTATTGCAATCCAAAGAGGGAATACCGCCAACTGTCTAAGAACGTTTGCCATCTGGCAATGTTGATGGTTATTTGTTTGTATATATCTTCAACAATGATGGTATTTAGTATATAAATATTGTAACGGACACGTTGGTGTCATTTCCGAGGATCAATAAAACACCAACTTGACATAAACTTCTCGTAGACGGTATTACTAAGCACTTTTATTTACACGGATAATGACTACGTCATGGGAACGTGCCGTCCAACAATTTGGCACAACCTTATCTACCTACACGATCTTTCATCTCCAGGGAGCTCGTTCAGTCGGAGACTGCGTGGTAAATCCATGTACCACATGGCCAGGGGCTGCGACGAGAGCTCCCGGCTGGTCGGGGAGCCGACCAGCAGCTCGGCGCCCAACTTCACCGCGGAGGAGGCGGAGCCCCCGCCCGTGGAGGTGCGGCCCTCCGCTTACGGCTCCTAGATGTAGTGATACCTATCGATGGCGGCAAACGGTACTTTTGTTACCACAGGACACAGACATATTCATATGCAAATGTCTGAGATCCTACCTTAACACGTTAGCTGCTAAGTCGGTCTTTGCGACAATTTTTGTTCCAATTAAAACTATGCGCCCGACACTTCTTGTTCCAATCAGGACTATGTGTCCGACGGCATATACCACAACTTACCGCTTTCTGAAGTAGCTTAAAAGTTTTTAAAACCGTTGTAATTAAAAAATCAAAATTATTTTTATTACATAATAGATTAGAATATGATTATACGTTCGTTAATAAATTTATTTAATAATTGATTATTTATAATTTTTTACATTGAAGTTCATATAAAAAAGTTTTACTTCAATCTCGCTTCAATGGTACAGGCATTCGTAAATTTACTTTTTTTCTATAGAATAAATGGGGGCGAACGGGCAGAAAGTCCACCTAAACGTAAGTGGTTACCGCCGCCCATGGACATCTGCAGCTTGAGGCGGGCTGATGCGTTGCCTACCTCGAAGAAGCCCGTACACATAGTTTTTAAAAGTGCCGATATTATAGGACGCAGGGAAAACCTCTGCGAGAAGACCATTCCACAACTTGCACGCGGGAAAGATTTGTGATCATTTTCATGATTATGGCGGTTAACGTGTTTAATTTAGACCGAACGCAGTTGCGTAACTCGTGAACCAAAACAGTCTCGTCTGCGGCCGCGCATGCATTAGCCTCCGCCAAGGTTGTCGCGAAGATAAGGCTAGAATCGTCACCAGACTGTTCAAACACGATAGTGTTATTTCGGCTTACAACCGGTTTACAACTAGACTTCTATAGTTGTAGCTATACATAGCCGTGTTGAGACCCATTCGAACTCGTAATTGCATACGCGGACGTGAGTCGAGGATCAATGGTGTGATTCGTGAAACGAGCGTACTTACCAGTTAAGTGATCGAAATTGATCCAAGTCAGATTTTTTTTTAAAATCTAACCTATAAATAACATATGTATATTACAAATCTTACAAATGAAATGCACTACATAACATTTTTCACACTTGCTAATCAATTCAAACAAAGTTATAGCTACCTCGAATTTCTGCCTGAACCAATATATATTGCATCATACCAACATCCTTTACAATTAAGTTATATTTCTCATGACTTTACGAATAACCTTTGTAGAGTATATCTCCTGATGATGCTTCGGTGTCGAAGCGAAACGTGCATTGAGGCACATCGGAAAGTCAGAGTAGTGCTGTACTTATCACAGAAATTACTTCAAAGTGACGCTAATATAAGAAAACTCATCTTGATAGTCAAATAGTAGAGTATAAATAATTTTGTAAAGGTGGGATATAAAGAGATTTTTTGATAGTAAAGTAGAGCTACCGGCTACACAACTGTACCCCCTCCACTCAAAACTATATTACTGCCAAGCAATAGTATACTGTAATCCCCCTCAGTAGATTTATTCCGTGTTATAGGAAAACGGGTTGTAGGAGTATCCTCATACAACGCGCTTTGTACAATCCCAGATGCGCAAAACATTACATATTATAGAATAATATTAATGCGTTATAAGAGTATCGTGTTATAGGGGGGATTACAGTACTATTAGCGTCATTTGCTCTTGGTGACTAGAGTTGCGAAAGCACTTCCGGGAGAATATAGAGTCGGTAACGCACCTGTAATACTCATGGAATCTTAAAGCAGGCTGATGACAAGATATCAGACAAACCTTAAGCTGATTCGCGACCTTGTAAAAAAATAGAATTGTCACCAAGGGAATATTTTCAGCGACATTATCATGTTTCCGATACATGAAATCGCGACTGTAGACGCTTATTTTTGACAAGTGACATTGACAGTGACCAGAGTCAAGGCTGACGGTTATGACAGTGAAACTTGGCAAAAGTCGCGCGTTGAGTGAACGATATATTTTACGATACAAAAAAATGCTTTGATTTGTAAAATGCTCTCTCCAGTAGAACGTTTTTTAGAGCATATCACGCCATCAGTTTTCTGCTCTACCAAACCTAGAGACCCTGATAGGAAGAGTCACGTTTTCTAGCTTCTAGAGGTACTCGATTTCGAAGAGAAACTCTAGAAATAAACAAATTCCAAATTTAAATATTTATATCCCAATCTCACTGTTTTTCATCAGTTATTGAACATTTCAATAATTGATGAAAAAATTAAATTGGGACATGAAATGTAACGATCAAAACCACCAACGAAATAAAATAATACCATTTCTTATATACGGCAAGGGTCATATGGGCAGATGGTTCACCTGAATGACTAGCGACGCCCATGCTCAGCTGCACTATAAAAAAACTCGCAGATACGTTGCTGGCCTTTCTCGCAGATAAGTTTCTAAGTCGTGCCTTTCCGTAACTACTTCAGATTGTACCTAGAATAATGTATCCGTAACCAGGTCAATGGGTTTCTGTAAGTTTCATTATATGTTGGTGGTGTAAATACATAAGTATGAGTCCACATATGTTGTATTAATAAGCAATAATTCAAGATACAAGTTTCGTTTTTAGCTTGTGTGTCATGTTTAAGTTTACAATAAAAACGCCTCACACACAAGCAAGCGTTGTATTTAATTAGTGGAGGGGCGTGCATTTTTAGACTGAAATATATATGCATGCAATTTTTTTTTTTGCAGTATTATAACGGAGAGCTTAATACTCAAAAATATGCACTGCTTGCAAAAGTTAACACTCCTGGGTTGTGAAATGGGAACAGTTAAGAATGAAAACGCTAGATACACAGTGAGTATTCTACCCTCAATTTTATATGTAGATGAAATAACTTTATATTTATAACTTGGTAAACATTTGTGGTGCTTTATAATGCCGGAGTCAGATATAGCTTGAGGTAAAACTTCTATATGCAACGCTATCTTGACTTGGGGAGTAACCTGGTGCAAGCGTAACGAGAGTGTAACGAAAGGTGTGATCGGGCGAGGCGAACGGAAGTTGAGAGGGAGATAAACGTCAGTGAAGATAGAAAGAGAGAGAGAGAGCTTCATTTTCCTATATCTTATTTCTCATATTATAAGTCTATTGTCTCGGTCCTACAATCAACTACACAAATTTCGTATTAATTTATCAATGAATACCCATAATTAATTTAATTATATACATACATATATGTACGCGGAGCTAAAGAAGTTTTACTTCAGTCGTGTGGTTTAAAACATACTAGTCTAATTAACCAAAATGTCTCGTTTCAGCACAAACACGTGGAGTACTATTCGAGGCCGCTATCCTTTGACACGATCGCAACGCCGGCAGACACGGTGCTCTCGAGTTGTAACATTGGCTTGATGGGATTCTCCACATTACACGTAAGTTGCTTCTTAAATTACGGGAAGATTATTAATATGGCGACAGTTTAAAATTTGGGGAAACAATATTTAAGGTATTGCTCGCCGACAGTTGTTCGTCGGAAGGTCTATATATAGTGATCGTTAGTAGAAACTACGCTAGCGTGAGTTCGATTGTATGAAGAATTTCAGCGTTTGTACTGTGGTCGTAGTCATCCGTACAGCGCCATCTAGTTTTGCTTTGGTGTAACCTTTTTCCACTCGACATTATTGCCATCTCGTTATGTAGCGGCGGCTACAATGAGGAACCAAATTTTACCCAAATGAGACGAGAGTTGGATGTCCTGAGGAGGCAAATGATTTTTTTTTTAAAGAATGTTAGGAATACTTTTAGGTGTGTCTAATATTCCATTTTCCCCTCCTACTAAGCTTAAATTAAAAGCTTGTATTAGGAGTGGGTGCGACAATACCCCACCATGCTTCTTTTTAAAAACGAAAAAGATTTTAGTTGGAGACGGTGGCGCCACAGCTTAAAAATTCGAGGCTTTCTCCCTCTAATTAAATCCATTGTAATACAGTATAACGCCTGTCCACTTGCACGTTAACGTTTAAAAACCAACTTAAATCAGTCAGCTTTTCAGCTTCATATATCAGTGACAGTCTCCAGTATGCCATTCAAAAATACTCCCTATCAGTTACAGGTTAATTTAAATATTTTTTTTATTAAGCAGCTATAGACAAACACAAACAATTAAAGTACGATAGAGTCGTGCCAAAGTCGGGGTGCCCTTGTGTTGGCAAACATCGTATTCGGCGGCTATGTTGTGAAAGGCGCGAGTTTGTCGTAGGTCAAGGACACCGTCTCACTGACCCAATTGACGATGTGCCCTTGCGTCCATTACACCCTACCACATTAATCAACCTCTGAACAACCGTCCTTTCATACGTCGTTAAATTTTTAGTGTTATAAATAACCGTTTAGCCCGCCAATTTCTGTTGACATAATGGCGTCGGGGCAGAGTTTTTTTTTAAAGGCAAAGGTGTTATATTTTTCAGCCTCATATTCAGTATTTAATGTGTAATACTTTTTTTGTATAGATACTTATTTATGTATCATAGCTTGCTTTATTTTAAAATAACTACAATTTAATCTTTTAACCCTTTTTTTCATGACATAATGGGAAGAAAAGTTTTTATGTTTTACTTGAAAGAGACGCCGGTGATACATAATAAAGCCTCATATTCGGTATAGCATTTATTGCTTTTTTTTGTTATTAGAAACTAAGATTATTTAAGTATGTTAGCGCGTTCTGTTTTAAAATAACTACAATATGAATAATACGAAGAATGTTGGCTATAATTCATGAATGAATCGTTAAGCGGATTCTTTTTAGTTATGACTTTTTAAGTCGGCATAAGAAGTTGGCTTCCGATTCCTTCGCATGCTTAAAGAATGATAGGGATACTTTATTTATGTTTAAAATTATTATCTGTAACTAAGCATGAATGCACAGACGCAAAAGTAGTGGATTTTGAGGATTGAACCCGCTAACTTATGAATTTCAGGGACGGTTTCACGGTTGGGTTATTGAGGTTCTTAAAGTTATTAACATCCAAAAATGAGCCGTTCCTCAATAGAAAGATATTTATGTAAGATATGTATAGATTTTAGGTATGAAGGATATTCCCTTTTCTCCTCCTACTAAGCTTAAATTAAAAGCTTGTATTAGGAGTGGGTGCGACAATACCTGGTACCGCTTCACGTCCGGGATGTGGAGTCCCTGTATAACACTCTGGAATGGCAACGCATCGGTGCTAGAGCGATAGTGCGACACTACCTTAATCTGGATTCCGTACTTCAGCTTACAGTTGAGCAGTGCAGGTAATATTATTAGTTACGGCTATACTCGGGCCAATACAAACGTGCGAATTACGTCATAAGTCATTTGTTATCGGACCTCTCGCTCGCACTTACAGACCTTATGGACATGCTCTTTTTTTGTCTCTGGGAAAGGCTTTTACGCACTGCCCCGTTCGCAAATAGTCCTATGGTCTAGGAACATTTGCCAACGGGAATGTGGGACACACTAGCTCTGCTAGAATACCCACTAAAACCTAGCGAAGCCGTCATAATCCATGAAATACGGCACCAGAAGCTCACTGTCGCATGCCTCCTTGATGCCTCGAAAGAAATAAAGAAGGTCCTCTTCCAGAAGGAGGACCTTCTGGAGAGGGGAGCCTCAGGCGCGTTCTTCCTCTCCTTCTCATGTGCCTGCTTCAGTGATATGAGGCTTTCCCTGAAAAAGGAACATGAGAGGGAGAAATGGAAATGCTCTAGTGTTGTATGTAATAACAAAAAAGTTGGTCGATAGTCCGAAAGACGGAACGAAATAAATCCTTATGAATATCTGCAGATATTTCCACTTACCGCTGGGCAACACAGCCGCGGACCCGACTCAGTTCGGCGCGGACTTGTTCTTCGCGCGGCATCTCGTCAAACACAATTTTGTACTGTGGTGCTCCAGTCTAGAGAGACCCGACCTGGGCGGGAGAGAGATAGATGACAACAGGTATGTGTCACATGCATTCAATTTATTTCCATGCACGTATGATTCGTATTTAACTTATTTCCACGAAACTTTAGTTATGAACAAGACGTTACAAAAAGTAAAGTTCATCTATCGTTTTTTGGATATTAAAACATATAACCTCAAAATGTTGTTACCATCACTTGACGTGCAAGCATTGCCGCCACTTCACGCCGATCTCATGTGAGAAAGAGGCACTGGTACCCGGACGCGCCGACCCAATTCGTCTACAAGTGTGGCGCTACCTCTAATTACGATTAATATCACAAAGTGACATTAATCTGGTCCCACAGTTTTACGTGCCTTCCGTAACACGGAGGAGGTCGGATATCAAATATAAACAAGTGCTAGAATGGGTCACCCGGTCGCAACCAGAGCAACTATGTAAGTTTTTGACCTTGAAGTCTACATAGTTCTACAAAACCCACCATTTAATTAAGTTAGGTATCCCACAAAATTCTTCAGAGCACTATTTTCATATTAAATATTCATATTTGAATAAATGGATACAAATCATAGCACACAGTAGGTATTTATAACTTTAGTGTAAGGTTAATGTGTTCAGTCTAAAATTGCACGCCCCTTCATCTTATTTACCTCTACATGCAAATCGTCTTTTTAGTCACCGCTTTTAGATCGCTGCACACACACATAGGTAAGACTTGCAATGAACATTTTCTTTCACACTTTAAAATAATGGCATTTATTGGAGGAGCGCGCATTTTGAATGAGTTTTTGTATACATCTTTGAGTCTTATTTTTGCATAATCTGAAAATGAACAAATAAATAAAGACAATTAAGAACTGACCTGCACCATGGGATTATCGAAGCCCCCCATAACATAGGTCCAATGCAGCGTTGGTAGCACCCCATAAGCCGCCCACCCTATGAATACGCACATCTTCACGAGGTAGGGCACCTGGAGTCGTGGTATCTGGAGTACCATGGCCACCGCGAATATAAGGGTCACCGATAACATGTAGAACGTCTTCAGCTCCTGGAATTAAATTATTGTAGAGTGGTAAGTATCACAGTAGTTGGCAAAAGCTGGATGCATCATCATGGCGCGTATTAATAGGCCGATGATGATAACTAGGTATCCAAAGTTAGAAATAGATATGTAGTAAGTAGACTCTAGTAACATCATTCGTATGTCCAAAATTGCGACTTAATTAGTGTATAGTAACATGTAAAGATGTAACGTTTAGATATGTAACAGGTAAAGATGTAACATGTAAAGATATAACATATAAAGATGTAACGTGTAAAGATATAACGTTTTAAGAGGTAACATGCAAAGATGTAACGTGTAAAGATATAACGTGTAAAGAGGTAACATGAAAAGATGTAATGTGTGAAGATGTAACATGAAAAGGTGTAACGTGTAAAGATGTAACGTGTAAAGATATAACGTGTAAAGAGGTAACATGCAAAGATGTAACGTGTAAAGATGTAACGTGTAAAGATATAACGTGTAAAGAGGTAACATGAAAAGATATAACGTGTAAAGATGTAATATATAAGAATGTAACATGAAAAGATGTAACGTGTAAAGATGTAACGTCTAAAGATGTAACATGTCGACGGGGGAAAGCGGAAATGTAACTTTTATATTGGGCAAAATCACTTTTTAGCATATTCTTGTCTAAAAAAAATACCGCTTCGAATGGTCTGGGGTCTCGTTTTCCTACGATAAAATTTTTCATTTTTGGGTAGTGGCCAACATTTAATGTTTTATCTGAGTAAAATATCATTATATTTCTCATAAAATCCTTTCTATTTAATAATTTTTCTTATTCGTTTTAAAATTTCTTGGGTATCACTATTATTCTCATATAATCCTTTATATTTAATTAATTTTTCTGCATTCATTTTAATATTTCTTATACTCTGAAAAGAGGTGCTGTCGAGTATCAATTTTCCGAGCGCATTTCTTCTCATTTAATCACCAAATGTAATTAAACCTTGAATTGAAATGTGCGCTATTGTATAGTAGCGTGGCTTCGGAGTGCCGCCACGTCACTGCTTACATAAGAGGTTACGCGCTGCAGCGATCGATGCGCGGCCGTTCACCCGCCGCAATGCGCCGCGCCGCAGCGACCGCCAGCCGCCTCCGGCCCGTGCCGCCCTGGTACCCGTGCTCCGGCCGCGGCCCAAAGGCTCCCGGAAATACGCCTTTTTTGTTCCCTTTCCCTCCCTCCCCGACTTTTCCGCGCGCAATCGCTTTTTTTATCAGATTAACTGCTCTCTGGTTTATACTATTTTTTTCTGTATATAATGCTTAGTTTTGTTATTATACAGCCTTGTCAGTATAAATTATTCTTCTATGATTAATTACTCTAACAGCTAATTTGCTCAAGCCCAAAGGCTCCAGGAAATAAGCGTTTTTTTGTTCGTTTCCCACCCTCCCGACTTCCGCGTGCAATCGCTTTTTATCAGATTAAATGCTCTCTGGCTCTCATTAGTTTTTTTCTTTTTTGTATATAATGCTTAGTTTTGTTATTACGCAGCCTTGTCAGTAGTATATACTATTCTTCCATGATGAATTGCTTTAGAACTTAACTTCTATAGCTCCACTTTCATATTTACAAAATCGGATTATGCTCTGCCAGGATTACTATGGATATTATACAGCCTTGTCAAGTTAAGCAATACTTCTGTGAAAAATTGCTTTCAGAAGTTTGTTTTTATTGTGTGTAAATATCTAAAAATAAGACTATACTATGCTTAGTTTCTTTTTGTTTTTTTTTTATATTAACTGGTTTATTATAACAGTATTTAAAACTACCTAATAATATATAAATAACTAGTAATTACTGGTAATAATTACTCACTATATTCAATAAAGTTATAATGATAAAAATTTGAATGAATTCTGTAAATAACGTTCGAGGAATTAGTATAATCTAATATTGTCAATTAAAAATAATGAATATAATTTTAAGTGGGATTTTTTTTATTACTTTTTATACACCCACTAATAAAAAAGGGAAAATCTGTGCAATGATGTCATTCTTATGCTACACCACCAAGGCTCTACAAAGGTTATTCGTATTTCGTATAGACTTTTTGAATACGTTTGTAGCGTCTTTTGATGATGCTTCGGTTTTGGTATCAAAGGTATTTTGAATACGACACGGCACGAGATAAAATCAGAGCAATGTGACACACTTTTGGGGTTACAACTTCGCATAGATTTTTTCTCTTTTTATTCACGATTTATGCAGAGTAATTGAAATATAGGGATGTTATGGACTTCTGCAACATAACACGTGATTATGTCAATTATTTGTATAGATTACAACCTATATATCAATACGAAAAGCGAATAATTTCGGTACCATTTAATAAAAACGCGGACGGAGGGGTATGAAATTTGGCACAATTATAGTTTATATAGAGGAAGGTGTGCAAGTGCAAATATTTTTTTATAACATGCAACATTAATATATTAAATTATTAAAATAAAACCACACGCACACCAATGCCAAATGATTTACGTGATTTACACACACAAGTATACTTTTTATTGTAGGATTGTGTCAAAGCGTAGATATGAAGACGGTAAAAATATTAATTGTCAAATATTACAATGTCCTTGTGCAAAGAATTGAAATTTTATATATAGTTCTTTATTATTTACCTCTAGTATTTTTAAATTTGAATACACGTACCCAGGATAAAACATGATATGTAAATATATGCTTATGAAAATGCACGCTCCGTAGGTAGGTGTCTACGTGACGAGGCTACGGGCGTAGACGTGCTACGCGTCTACGAGCTATGGGCGGCTATGCGTATTTATAATGGGAATTGATTTTTCCGGAATCTGTATTCGCTGCAGGTTTCTGGATATAATTGTATCACGACATTCAAGTCTAAAATAGCGTGGTGATATTTTTTTACTAAAATTAGAATAAAGACTTGATATCTGGTTAGGTAGAGTATAAGATTACAGCAGAAATTTCGGTTGTATTTACTCGTAAGCTAAATTACTAGAACATTAGAAAAAAAGAATCTTTAATATAATAATGTAAAAAAATACTTTAAGATTACTTTTAATGATTATATTTCTATTTGAATTCGTAGAGCTTTTCCTAAATTATATTGAAAAGTAATATCTTTCAGCGATTTTCAATGAAGCTACGATAAATTTGCCCAAGGTAAATATTTTTAAGAACGCTGGTATATGAGCTAGCCAACTTTCTAAAAACAATATTTTACTTTAGAAAAGTAGCCATCAAGAAAGATAGCTATCTGAAGAGTTTGTTAGAAAATATTTTTTTTTATATTGTAATGAAGAAACTAGTTCATCGGAAGGTTTTATGTAGATGAAACAAAAATAATATTGGTGTTTTGTTTAAAATTGTTTTAAGTATATACTTGACTGGCCTATTGGTGCAGTGGACAGTGACCCTGCATGCCGCTAGGGCGGTCGTGGTTTCGAGTCTGGGTGTATTATCTATGTATGTATTTATAAACATATTTCCACAATAAAAAACATTGTGTATAACAGGCGTCTGTCATCTATAACACAGGCATTAAGTTGTCTACCTTAGGAACAGACGTCCGTGTCTCATATAGTCCTGTATATATTTATTAACATTGGTTTTCTGTTTAAATTGTTTTAAGTATGTACTTGAAGTTGTGGTATATATCAACTAGTCTGTTAGTTCGATTCCCGGCTGAGTTAAATTATAAAATGGAGTTAAAGCTATATAGAAGTACCACTCCTGCTTGCTGCTGTTACGAAACCCTAGGCACGCCACTGCCGTATTTAAATTAGTTAAAAACTAGATTTCGTATACATACCTTAATTTGGCCTATTTTACATACTTTTAGGAGAAAGACATAGAAAATAAAATATACATTATGAACTACGATTCCAGACTTTTATAAAAATATGATATTAGTTTTATAAGATTTCCTTTTGTTATTAATGTAATCAATTGAAAGTATTTAGGTTATGTTTAAAAAAGCTTTATACATTATTTTATTGCTATAAATCCTTTTAGATAACTTAATATTGATATAGAATCTATACTAATATATAAAGCTGAAGACTTTGTTTGTTTACTTGAACGCGATAATCTCAGGAACTACTGGTCCGATTTGCAAAATTATGTCCGTGTTAGATAGCCCATTTATCGAGAAAGGCTATAAGGCTATACATCATCACGTTAAAATTTTCACCTAATTTTACACGGATGAAGTCGTGGGGAACAACTAGTATTTTATAATATGTTATTAATATTAGAATTGCTTATGTCATATTGTGATTTCGCCTATAACTTGACATAATCTTTTGCCAGAAGTATATCGAATGAAAAACCACAGGAATATCAGATCGATCTATTAAGTTACCGTACCCAATTTAATGTGTTGTTTTGTGTGCAAAAATGTGCAATATAACAAAGTACTTTAACAAAAAAACATCTCCGTATCAATAACGATTCATGGTTTCAATGAATAAATTGAAAATATTTCTACAATTTTCCATAATGTAACCGAAGTAAATAAGGTTTATATTCGTTTAAAAGGCCCGACAGGCATTCGCCGTGTCGTTATTCCCGGTAGCTGTCAAAACTCCCGCCCGGGCCTCGTGTGTTTCCGCCAGACGTCGGCTCACTTCGACACCCCGGTCATTGAAGTCCAACAGAGTTCGATCTGCGATAGCCGGCTGAAATTCTTGGTCGCGGTACGTTTTACCAATGCGGCATGCGGCGGAGGAGTTCTTCGTAATTCGGTCGCATGTTTTACGCATGTATGTGTGCACTTATCGAGTAAGGACTTTTGTGTGTGTGCTGCGTCGTACTAGTGAACTTTGGTAATGAACGTCGGGGCGGTTGGCCGGGCGGAGACCGCCGGGCGGCAGGACCTCCCGCGCTCGGTGCCTGCAGCCTGCCGCTTCCGCGACGCTTACCGAGGTTGAAGGGTATATTGCCCTATCGGTGACCTCCTACGTCTCGATGCTTGCCTGGTACTTGGTCCGGTTAATTATGCTCCGGTTGTTGATCTCACGGATTCCCTAGTAATTTATCCGGTACTTGAATTTAGAAATGTTACATGACGACAATGCATGCAAAAACAGTCTATATAAAAAATATGAAATTCAACAATAAAGTTGACAAGATTAATTTAGCTTAATTAACTAGTAACGAGAATAAATTCAAAATGGTATAAAAACAGATAATAACTTTGAAAAGGCTTGTTTAGTAATATACAAATGACTACGAGTGCTTTATAATCCTTTTATTTTGAAGTAACAAACAAACATTCTTTTATTTATTTCTTTCATTTTATTTGTACGGCAATTAAATTTATTTGTTAGGTTTCCGAGTGTGTGGGCTGTCTATGAGAAATCACTTCAAGTACTAAGCCCGCTTTTGTCGTCAATTATTTTATAAAATACCTAGCCGAAACTCTCGACTTCGACTGCACTGAATTCAATGTTTGTCAATTTCGATTTATTTGTAAAT
The DNA here is from genome assembly GCA_024363005.1 of Charaxes varanes. Classification (NCBI taxonomy): domain Eukaryota; kingdom Metazoa; phylum Arthropoda; class Insecta; order Lepidoptera; family Nymphalidae; genus Charaxes; species Charaxes varanes. The sequence goes on from JANCMC010001028.1 coordinate 1,031,261, forward strand.
TTTTGAGAAGAATCATAATTCTTTTGTCTCCCTAAGAACCTTCACGGAATTTTATTAAATAAAAAGAAACCCCTTTAATAACACCAAAGGATTAAAAAGAGAAAATCAGTGTGTACTTACATACGATATGCTAAACGCAGCTACTGACATGCTTATATCTAATACTAGTCTTTAAAATATTGCTAATTAAAAAACTAAAGTAAATTTTTAGTCGAAGTGTGCAAAGCGATTAAACAGATATAACTAGGTGTTTCCTTGCTATACAATTACATATCTATAAAGCTTTTCTAACAAAATTACTAAGGGTTGTCACTGCTATTTTAGTTTAGGCAAGTTATTTTATTGTCATTTTATTAGGGAAACAAACAGTTTATCATTTCTTACAAAAATTCTTATGACATAATTTATACACCAATTAAGTTTCCACATTTAAATACAACATAAAGTGTACAGAGTACAGATTAGAAAAAAGTGTTATATGGATTTTGAAAAAAGTAACAAAAAATGCAAAGACTATGATTAAATTATTACAAATAATAAAATAAAAATAAAAAACAATCTCTAACTAACAAAAGAAACAGGCGGATGTTACAAATAACACAGGCAGTAAGTTGTCTACCTTAGGAACAGACGTCCGTGTGTCATATAGTCCTATTTACTTATACATTTATACAATTGTGTCCGCTTGTCGTGGATTTATTCACAGTAGCGCCAAATTCTATCGGTGTTTAATCTATATTCATTCATAAAATCAGCGGTAGGTATCGGAAATTTGGCAACGTCTATCAAGTGTACGTTGCGCAAAACAAAAACATCCCAGATAACGATGTATAAAACGCATTATGGATTTAGTTTTCCTAGGAAATGATAAACTTGTTTACGAATCCGAATCCTGTTTTTGTATAGGTATTTCCAGTTTTATCTTCATAACATTCGACGCATTTCGACATGTGTTTTTTTGAGAATATTTGTTTTTTTTTTTTAATGTATAACAAAGATGGAATACGGGCAGGCGCTCATGTGGCTATCGACGCACCTATATAGACTCACCTATAGCAGAAACGGAAGTTAAAACATCTTTGTCTGTCCATCTTTCGGTTTTTTCTGTCTGTATGTTAGTTCCGGGTTTTCTCTGAACAGACTTTACCCATTTGGATGGGACTTTTACTGGTAGATAGTGAATTTTCCAAGGAATGACATAGGCTACTTTGATTATAGCTAAATAATTATGGTTCCGCACAAAAAATATTCTCAAAATGTAACTAAATTATAGAATTCACGCGGCTTACAGTTCTTCCTTTAATAACTTATGTTAAAATGGACACGACCATGGTACTGTAGGGTTGGGGAACAGGGGGGCAAAGGGTCTTACTCAGTAAAGAACGACGTCCACTTTGGACTCTTTTGATCGCGTCATAGAGGGGTTTGGGGGGGGGGGAGAATTAGATACAGCCCTAGTTGTATCGAACTCGAAGCCTCCTTACACCAAGAGAGCATAACGAGGTCCTAGTGACTTTGAACTGAGCATCGTGGTACTGTTGAGCTATCCAGGATACATTATAGTATCCGTCTCCTTCTTAGCATCAGTCCGTTCTTGTGACGAGGTCCGCTTTCCTTATCTTCTCCTTCCATTTCGCTCTATGTCATTGACAACACATAGAGTATGTTCCGATATACACTGCGAGCATTGTCCAGTGCTCGCGCTGGTGATAAATTCGTTCCGGTATACACTGCCAGTATACTGTCGCAGTAGCTTATGGAAACATATGACGGGTTATTTAACAAATAAATACGTTTATAGCGTATCAGATACGGAAACCTTCTATATAAGAGTGTCTTAACACGCTCTTTGACTCTGCCTTCTGCTTCGGGGGTCGTGGGTTCGATTTCCACCTTGAGTCTGGGCGTATTATCCGTATGTATGTATTTATTTATTTCTAAAAATAATAATTGTGTATAACAGGCGGCTGTTAACTATAACACAGGCATTAAGTTGTCTACCTTAGGAACAGACATCCAAGTGTGATATAGCCCTGTATATACTTTACTGAAAAACTATCACGTCTGTAGATTTGTGTTCTAACATAGTAATTTAACATCATATCTACGTGTTATCGATCAGAAATAATTAAAGAGCAAATTAATATATGAAAAACTACGCGACTTGAAATCTCAGCTTTTTGCTAGTGTACTAGATTGTATGAATAAGAATAAGAATAATTTATTTTGTAAGAATGTTACAGGTTATTTGTAAAACATCCAACTAAATTAATAGTATGCAAAAAGTAAAGTAAAAATATACACATAAAAATAAAATGAGAAACCTGAATAATTTTACAGAATTATATACACAATAATGAAAAATTACAATCACATACACTTAAAGATTATAAACGGAAAAAAAAAATCGGTTAAAATGTTATCACGAAGTATTAAATACTAAATTTGATTAAATTACCTCATTCGCCAGCAATTTTCGACCCTGACACGTTACACGTAACATGCCTGTTCTTGAATATGTAATCACCAAAGTTATAAATCAGTAACGTAAACTCAACTGAAACTTACATAGAGACGTATGTACTGAAGTCCACGACAGAATACATTATGTAAGAGAAACAAAGCTTTTACATAATGCCCACCAAATCTAACCTCGTGCGTGGTGCAAGTTACAAACTGATAGCGGATTTATGAACATCTTTAGTTCAATATATAAGTACTTAAAGGGACAACAATGAATCATTGTCATAAGTTGTCACATTTTCGAATACCTTCCCTCTTGGTGTGACATCTCATAGTCAAGTAAACTTTTCAATGTCTAACAAGTTGTCAACTTTTGAATGTCATTTCATCTATAATTAAGACCTCATTAAGTTTATTATTTAATTCTAAGTCCTAAAATGTATTCGCAAAAACGAGCTTCTTGTTGGTGAATTTAATAAATAAATAAACATATAAAGCAGTTTTTTTATATTTATTTTATGTAGTACGTTAATAAATGACAATAAAAAAAAATTACTTGTGACATCCGAAAGCTTTTGACTGTCCCCCTGCTCATGGTCACTTAATATCACTTTTTAGTATGGATGATCCGTAATATATACAGGGTTTTTTAAATAACCTATTGCATTTATTTTACAAGACCTATTCAATGATACCAAATAAGATGGGATTGAATTGTATAATACCAAAAATAACATATATATGCAATACATAACTCTGCTAAGTAGTTTGTAAAAGTTAGACATGGTCGGACAGACGGACGGGCGGCCGGACGGACAAAGCGAAGCTTTGATGGTTCCTTGTACGGCAACCAAATAAAATTTCCGATTCCGATCCGATAAAAGTAGTATTAATAAATTAGACTCAAATCACTGTGGTCCATTAGTTCAATTTGAAAAGGCTGAACCAAATAAATCTAAACGAAAAATAGCTTATGTGCCGATAACAGATAATCGTATGGAAAGAATGAGAGGCACATTAATTCAAGTCTTACCATGTTTACCATACGATTCAAATCCAGATGCTATGTACTGTAGTTTCTTCTTACTATTTTTTTGTGCGACCTATAGTTCGTCAAATAAACCAAAAAAACCATTTGACCCCTTTTTTCAAGATGGCGGCCGAACACCAAGTGTTTACAGCCCTACAAACTTAAACTGACACTAAACCCCCTAAAATCATACATATAAAAAATAATATTACGAACTCTAACAAATGCAACCCTAAATGTAACTTTTCAATGTAATAAATAAGTACAATTTAGTTTTTATTTTTATCTAGAAAACCCAAATTTCGACACTGATCCACTGATGATCTTCAAAATGTGTAGGGTACTTCCTGAAGTCCTAGAAAGCTGAAATTTGGTTTTTTAGGGTTCCGTACGTACCTCAAAAGGAAAAAGGAACCCTTATAGGATCAATTCGTTGTCCGTCTGTCTGTCTGTCTGTCTGTCAAGACCCTTTTTCTCAGGAACGGGAAGACCTAAAAATTTCAAATTAATACCATATACTGAAGTCTGCGGTCCCTTCAAATTGTGAAAAAATCAACTCTCCAAGTGAACACAATCAAAAGACATGAGCGTTTATGTCACTTTTCCCATACATTTATAAGGAGACCCAAAACCTATAGGGTACTTCTCGTTGACCTAGAATCATGAAATTAGGCAATAAGCTACATCTTGTAGCACAAGTAAAGGGAAAAATCCGAAAATTGTAAATTTGTCCTTGTGTCTGTTTGTCTATCTTTGTGACTGTCTAACAGTACCCTTTTTCTCGGAAACATGGACAGGACGGAAACATGGAGGAAACACGGACATGAAAAAATATTATTCCAAATATCTTGCTTTTATTTAAAAAACGATCTGGTTTCTAACTCATTTTGTATTGCATTGATTCTTTCTTTTGTTTAAATTTGCTCTATTTTTATAACTTAACTTTTATTTTGTTGTCAATGTAAGTTTTTTCTAACATAGTCGTTTATACCTATAATTGAGGTGACACTTTAACATAATTATTTTGGTAGTTTTTATGATACATTGTATGAGTGTTTACTTTGCTGGTGTAACGTTTTAAATAAATAAAAAAAAAAATGTAGTACATGGATTAAGAAAGAAAAAAAAAAGAAGTTAAAAAAATAATAATAACTGCAAAAACAAATCTATAATTATATTATTAATCGTTCGATAATTTGGCTCTGATTTGCTTCCTAAATGACGAGAAAATGCAGTTAAAAATGTCAATATCCAAATACATTCAATTGCAGGCCTTACAGGAGCGAAATACAAAAGTTTTCACAACTTAATTAGCTTTTAAAAGGGGTATATGAAATAAGGGTCTTTATAGAGAATTAAAGGTAGGACATCTAAAATTAAAATGACTCAAAATGGATATGGCGAGTTAATTAAGTTTCTTAGGATTTTAAATAAAAATATTTGATCTCTCTCCATTCAACGAATTTCCAAAGAAGTTAAATCTGAGCGATTGTTGTATATGCTGTACCAAATTTGAAATTTAAGTGCTTAGTGAATTTCGGCTAAATTTTTTCAATTTGATTAATGGAAACTTTATACTGAGGATTCCATATTACTGACCCATATTCCAAAATATTGCGAACAAATGAACAATAAAGGAGTATCAGGGTGTCATAAAGAGCAGTACTAGAGTATGGGAATAATATAATAGGATACTAGAATGTAGTAAATCTACCGGGTTCGCTAGTAGTAGTATAAAATAGAGTGTCTCTACTCTACCTCTTCTTCGTGGTCTCTTCCTTGGCCTTCTTCTCGGCCTCGCGCCTCTTGGCCGCGTCCTCCCGCTGCTGGCGAATGATGGCGAGCCGCGCGAGGTCGGCGCGCGCCTGGTCCGTCTTGCCCTCCGCGTGCGCCTTCTGGTAGGCTGCCGCCGCGCGTTGGCGCTCGATCTCTTCTCGCTCACGTCTGAAGTGATACGGAATAATATTAATTCCAAACATAATTCTTCTTCTTTTTAACAAGGGACAAGCGGACAGGCCGTTCACCTAAGTAACTATCAACGTATATGGACATCTGCATTAGACATTAGAGGAGGTCGTGGCCTAATCAGTGGTCGGCATTTTGAGTTGATCGCTAAGTTAAGTTGCTCTGGCTGCGACCGGGTGATAGATGGGTGACCCATTCTAGCACTGGTTTATCGGGTTGCAGCATTACACCGATTTTCCCTCGTATTCATTCGCGGATTAAAGCAAAGTAGTTTAGTTTATCATGCATTTTCTTTCTTTATTTTTTTCAACCAGCTGTAGCTCGAAATTTAATTTTGCGTGTCTTCGGCGGTTTGGCTTAATTTCTAGGACATGTTCACAAATAAATAAATTGTAACTAATTTCGACGTCTTAAACTAACACTTCAATTTTTGCTTATATTCATAAATCAATATAAAATTAGTATAATATTACTCCATAAAGACAAAAAAAGGCAATTTAGTTGTAATGTTGCAATAATACTAGTAAAAGCTTTTAATTACCTTGTATTTTTGTTTCTTTAAATTTATTTTTTGTTATTTAGAATGGAAGATTTCTACAAAAACGGTGGGTTTATGAACGTGGTAAACTTTTTAGAGGGAAAATAAAAATCCCTCTTTCCGTAATAAAAAGAGTTAAGGATATAAGTCACTCAAGTCGCATATGAAAATAATATATGCGTATTATTTTTTTCCATATTACATCCGGTTTTTTTTCTATATTGCATCGGATCGTGACACGATTGGGTACTGTGATGGTAATATATATGTCGTTGAATTAAATATATAACGTTTTACCTTATAGACATCATATAACAGATAAAATAGCTGTAATAAATACATCGTAACGACAAACTATAAGCTATTAGACTATATCTTGGGTCAACTTTTTTGCGTGAGTGAATGTCTAATCATTAACATTGCATTCCTCGTGTAAGTCTCCTTCTAAGCACAAACAACGTTTTAACCCACTTAATTAAAAACTGGTTTTCTTAGCATTTTTTATAACACGACATAAGATCTGTCGATGTCGAGACGCCATTACAATCATGACATATGTTCGATGGATTTTCACATTAAAATTCCAAATATCGATTTGTTACATTGGTTATTTAATATTTTTTAAAGTCTGAGGAAGGTTCTGGATAAATAGAGACGGAGACTTCACAAAAAAATGTGATTGTCTTTAAAAAAATAAAAAAAAAATCCGTTCACGGATGATAATTTTATGTCCGAACGCTTTGGCAGATTGTGCCTCTCCATCGATTGTTCCGCGCTCTCGGTTGCAGACTCAGCTCAGGCGGAACGTGACAATGAGTCATGCTTTCTCGTACGTGAAATCCACGTTCATCGATTAATAAGACGTTATCACAACGAAAATAAAAACATAATTCAACGCAATCGTTAAATGGAAAACGAACGAAATTGTGGATTCTAGTATAGTAAAGGAGATGGAGTGACATAATACACTTGAGTTAGACCTAGTACACATGCGGCGTTTTAAAAACGCGCGCTTTTCGTTAAAATTAATAACGTATCTTGATTTTAATGTTTGGGCATGGTTGCTAATACAAAGAATACCATTTATAAACAAAAATGATATTACAACTACCCTACCATGCGCACTTTGTATACTACAGTTAGTCTTAGATGAATATAAAAATATACAGACAGAAATTGTTTTCGGTACTTCTGATGTATAAATGCAATATATATATAGAGATTCTACAAAAATTACAAATGTTATAACTGATAGATAGTTCTATAGTATATTATAAGAAAATTATATAAAGAAATTATATATTTTTGACATTAAGTTCTAAGCAACTACAGGCCAGAACGTTTTTTTAACGTCTAGTAAAACGCGTTGCTTGTAAACAATGTCAGGACCTAATATGTTTGTGGTTTGCATAACCTTGAAGCAAAAACATAATAAACGCCTAAAATGTCTATAGGCCTGTTTTTATTGCCGCATTCAAGTACAAAAAGTTTGTTTTACCTAAATGTTTATGTTGATTTCTGTATTTATTATATTGCGTAGGTAAATTATGACAATGTAACATTGAACATTTTAAATGTAAGGAGATAGTGAACATATAATGTTTCTTGCAAATTGTGTAACACGGTTTAAAAGACGTTTAAAAATTACTGTAATCGTCTCCAAAAAACGAAATTAAAAACAAATTGTTCCATAATCTAGGTCTTGCGTTCCTGTTTGGGAAACTACAGGGCCTAGCACGAACTTTAAGAACCGAAGTAAGTCGTCGAGTCCACTTCACTGAGATTGAAAATGTTCGTGCTAAGCGCATAGGAGGCAAGTCTTAATCGTGTCACGCTTTTAATCAATGGTAACGCAATTCGCGTTGACGCTTAGAAGAGTCCGTTGTGGGCCTTGCACGAACATTTTCACCATAAATGAAGTCGATTCCTTGACTTACTTTGGTTCAAAAAGTTCGTGCTAGGCCCTTGGTTCAAGTAAATATTTCGTTATCAAAGAAAAATAAAAAGAAATTTGATTTTAATCATGCAACCTCAAAGTTACACCACACAACTTCAAAGCTGTCTTGTCATTATTTCGTGAAACCTAAACACATAAAAAGTCCGAGGCTTTTCGATTTTGAGAGTCGATGGCGTGACGACAGTTATTTATTTTTGTTGCTACTCTTCTTATTTTAGTATTTTTTAGTTCCAAGATAGGTCAGCGCTTTAAGTGCCAGCAAGTACCAAAACAATCGAAGTTTTCCTTTAGATAGTGAGGAGTACAAGGATGAAATAAGACACAGTATAAAAGAGAAAGTAAAGGAAAGAAAATAGCTTAAGTTTTAACGTGAATAAATATAGCCCTCCTCGATAAATGTGCTATCTGACACTGAAAGAGTTTCCCGAATCGTATGAGTATTTACTGAGATTAGCCCGTTCAGGCAAGCCAATAAACAAACTCTTCAACTTTATAGTTTAGTATAGATATAACCCGATACTTCATCTGCGTGGGTCACTGGTATCAGGGTATCAGGGTTAAGAAAATGTTTTTTTGATAAGGATTGATATCGTGTTCATAAAACCATCTACACAAATAGTGCATTATTTTAGAAGAAATTTAGTAAGTATAGAAAAAATTATAGAGAGCCAACTTTTAAAGATAGATTTATGCTGTTGAGAACTTTAACTTAAAACTTTTAAAGAAGAACACTTCTGTTGTACGCGATTTTTGCGAAACTTTCACCGTTTGCGCATGCAGCGAATTCTTTTATGCAAGATAAAACCTCGATTTTGAATCATTTTTCATTGGTGCTCGGCTCGTATTGGTTAGTGTGATGATATATAGCCTATGGCCTTCTTCGATATATGAGCTATCTAACGCTGAAAGAATTTTTCAAATCGGATCTGTATTTCCTGAGATTAGCGCTTTCAAGCAAACAAACAAAGTAACTCTTCAGCTTTATATATTAGTATAGATGAATTGAGTAATTCTATTATAGGTTGATATATCTTAGAGTATCTTTATGCTATGTGACGTCACGAGCAGAAACAACATGTCTGGAAAATCATAAATAAGTATTAAATTTTATGGTATTACTGGTTTATTACAATCTCAAGATTCCTTTAAAATAATTTTCAATAAAATGGTGTAATAGCTTATTAATACATTTAGTATTAATTTAAATTTTTAAGGTCCACGCATTCCTGAGCAAAAGGGTCTTGAAAGATGGACGGACAAATGTACGGATGACAGTGATCCCATAAGGATTCCTTCGGTTTGGAATCCTAAAAATTGCAATGACTTTGTCAAATTAGAAAATCGTACGAAAAATATAAATCATAAAAAAAAAACGGTACAGTAGCACGCGATGGTACCCTTAGTGTATCAACTTAGCCTGAAAATAAAAAAGTTAAATCATTATTTATTTACAAGGACATATTCCCCTGCTACAAAATCTCATTCATTTTAAATTTTACTGTATTTAAATGGACATACCTGTTCCGTGACGTCACCAGATCCACTACGGGTACGCGACCCCGAAGCACCCTAGCTGCTATTGTCACTCCCCCTATACCTTCCGTGATAGTAGTATCCGCATCCTTTTTCTCTTCCTCATCTACCTTTATATCCTTTTACTCCATCCCTTTCTCTTACTCCTGTCTTTCTAATTAGAGGTAGCGCCATGCTTGAAGCCAGATTGGACTGGCGCGTCCGGGTACCAGTACCTCTTTTGTATATAAGATCGACGTGAAGTGGCGGCAATGCTGTCATGTCAGGTGATGGTATTGTTGTCGCGTTTCGTTTGATTTGTGAGACTTCTCGGTGGCCTAAACTGGTCATTAAAGGCCGGCAACACATGTGCTTGCCTCCTGGTCGTACAGATGTCCATGGTCATCAGTAGGCACTTAGCTGCCTGCTCGCTTGCCCCTTGTAACAAAAAAAATGTTGGGAACATTATTTACTCTTTGGTTGAAGTAGGTTTAATTTCATTTTAAGGATACATAGTTATATTTAATTAATATAATATTCTGTTGTCCACGTCGCTTTTTATAGCTTAAATCTTTACACCTATAATTGAGGTGACACCATAACAATCTTGTTATGGTGTCACGTCAATTAACTTCTTAAGATATTGTACGAGTACACAGTTCGATGGTGTAACATGATAATTAAATAAACACAATGAAATGTTACCTTATACCCAAATAAAAATTCATCGAAAAACGTTATTTATTAATCAACACTTGTCCGTTTTAGCAAAATTTATACATCCAAGGGAGACTTTTATTTAATTTCCTTTCATTCGGAGTTACAGTTGTAATTAAATAAATCAACTGTAATTACGGCGAGGATATCCCACCGGCCGCGCTAAATTCTTTATCGTCTGGCCTTTTAATATTTTACATAGAATTTAATTGTATTTATTGATAATTAAAAAGGCACCACCAGTATCCGCCTTCAAATAAATATCATTCTAGGGAATTTAATTGCTTTTAATTATCGTTGAACAAATGAATGAACGATCTTTTATTTGATAATAGCAAATTTTAATACCAAAAACAAAATATAATATTACAATTGTTTTAAGATATTGTTCAGTGATTTGTTCACAATTTAAATGGGGTTTTATTCTTTTGATAAAAAAGCGTTATTTTATGAAATATCAGCTCTCTATCGGTGGAAGTTTTGCGTGCAAATAATTTTATTCAGATGTACAGACACCTAAATTTAGTTTATTTTTATAAGTTTCCTAGCGGTCCCGGCAGACGTTGTCTTGCCCGATTTATTCGCTGATTTAGGCAAAGTAGTTTAGTATTTCATGCAAAGTGTATGCTGTTATTTAACGATTGAGAAGTAAGTTAAATAATTTCTCTCGCGAACACTCTGGCAGATCCACTCTGCCTAAATTCTTCAGATGCACTTTATAGTGTGTAATGATAATTGCTTTTTATTCTCAGGAATAATTTTTGGTTTATAAACGCTGCTTTATCTGTATACAATGGTTACATTCTTGGATTAAACTTTACATCGAAGGAAAACGACGGTTATAATTGAAGACATTTAATGTTAATAAGTATTACTAATATCCTTTTTGTTGTGATAACGTCTTATAAATCGATAAACAGCAGTACGCACGAAAAAGCATGACTCATTGTCACGTTCCGCCTGAGCGAAGTGTGCGAGCGAGCCCGCGGAACAAGCGATAGAGGGGCACGTTCGGCGCGTTCGGCGTTATCACGTACAAACCTACCTACCTCTACCTACCTACCTCTTTACAGACAACCAATATTTTTTTGAAGATATAAGAAAATAGTTCATTGAAAGAACTCTATCTACAAAATATCTACAAGGTAGACATTTTATTAATATTACGTCAGGTAACTGTCGCTAATATTTTTGCTGTATTCGTTATTGTCAGGAGGTCATTATGAAGGAAAAAGAAACAAAAAAATTGCGTGGAAAATAAGAAAATTTAAGAAAAATGAAAAAGAATAATCATGGAGAGAGAATGGGAACAAGAAAGGGGACGGAAATAACATAGCATAATAAGATGTAAATAGTAAGTAAGCCAAAGTCTTCAACGACAGCGTTTGCTGAAGCCGCTAGTGGTAAATAATTATCAATAACAAAAAAAAAACTATAATCTTGGAGATGACAACCCTAGAATCTAATCTACGGTCGCACAAGAGATCGATATGCAATGGGCGTCATAGAAACGATGATAAGATCTATAAAGCGTTGAATATTTTAACATCAAGTTCATAAACCTAAAGAGGCAGTAATGGGAGAGAGGTTAATATCTGTATAACAACTTCTGTAATTTGTAACGCTTAATAGCTTCTGGTTTATCCCTTAAGCAAATCAAAAAATGGCTTAGGGCCATCACATCAGAGGGAAGAACAAGCACAGAAAGTATGGCTGTTTGAAAAAAATTAAACCGGGGAAGTGTGTGTCAGATTCGTGCATTAAGGGTTTCGTACGACCATGTAATACTTAACGAGATTAAAGATTAATAATAAATAATGTTTACTGGCCCGTTGGCGCAGTGGGCAGTGACCGAATTGGGCCGGCCCGTCATGAAGTGGTGGCAATGCTGCCATATCAAGATTTCCCGGTGGGCTAAGCTCGTCATAAAAGGCCGGCAATGCATCTGCTAGCCTTCTGGTCGTGCAGTCCTAGTTGTCGGTAGACACTTGGGTGCCTGTTGCCTGCTCGTTTGCCCCTTGTAACACAAAAAAAATAAAAACATCAACATGTTTGATCGAACGTTCACATCGCGCGTTCGCGTTCTATAATCAGACGAAATCATAAGTAGATACTACGTTGTTATAAAAAAAGCCTATTTTGTTTAGATACAAGCTTTTACATTTGGGGATTGGAGTGATCGAACTTTTATGTATTCCAACGGAAATCACATCACGCGTGTGCCGTAATTCAACCTTTTTGCATTCCCGCATTACAGTCTTATCCCCGAATCTCATTTGTGATGTGGCTATTCCAGATTTTTATTATTCGACTGCAAACATGTTAAATACAATTTGTTACCGAAAATCTCGCTCTTTCTTGTTTCAACCGAAACCAATGCAGATTTTTTTTACTCTTGTGTGAAAAGGTAATCAAGTATTTTGTAAACTATAATTCCACCGCAATAATAAGGAGGTCGTTACAGCATTCGGGATATGTAATTTTATTGAAATGATTTAATTGCGCTATTTGTTACTTACCCATATGAAAAGCCTATGAATCCAATTGTATTATATTGTTTTCGATCTATAAAAATCTATAAAAAATACCAAACATAATAAAGGAAGAAACCAAAGAATCAAGCTTTAGGATTAAATTAATAAGTGGTTAATAGAAAAATGTTTTTAAAACATACAGGAATTTCTGTCAACTTAAAACCTCAATCCGACGATTTTGCAATATACATCTAATAGATTTTATTAAAAATAGATGTATAGTTCTTGACATCATTATAATTTAATTTATCATTCATGACTTCAATATGACATTATTACCTGTATAATTCAATCTTGCTTAACTTAATCTGGACATTTACATTATTATCACTTTCTATATCTCGAATGACTTGATATAAATGTATAATTCTAATGTATTATAGTATAATTTGCTCTCGATTATTCTTATTGTAGTAATTGCATTGTTTGACATTTATTATCATATTTTTTGCTTTATGTATTAATTTTCTGACTGAGCTTCATATAGCATTGTGTGTAAGCAAGTTACGAATAATTGATTAAATGTATAAATAGAATCCAAAACCCACTCCATGAAAAAAAAACAACCTTCGAAATCAGTCTAAGCATCAAGGGGACTTCAACCACGTATAGAAGAATTATATAAATATATGTTCATTACTCGTTTTGGCATAAAATGTTTGAATATTGAATGAAAGTTTCAATTTCAAGATTAATATTCAAACGGATTTTAATGGATATACGAAAGCGGATCACTGTGGTCTTAGCTAAACTGTCAAACTAACACCGAACCCACGTCACAAACACGAAGGTATCAAAATTTAGGCAAACCGCGATATGTTCGCAGAATATCGCGATGTGTTTGAAGAATATCTTATTAATAAAGCTGTCTCATGATATTCTAATAATAGCATGATTCTCATCACTTTATGTCTGGGTTTTTTTTAGTTCGATCTAAGATATATATTTATAAAATAGATATTTATAAATGTTTTTAAATTTGTAGATATTCCTAAATTCGCATAACTTTTTATACAAACCATAAATATCAATATTGAAAAAGTAATCATTGAATATGCGCGAATAGTAGGTGTTTCTTTCTTGTTTTTTTTATTAATTTTTTAGAAGATAACGGACCAAATACATATATTTTAAAATTATACGAAAATTGCGCGAGCGAAGGAGTATGAAATTTGACACAATTATAGTTTATATAGAGAATGGTGTGCGAATGCTAATACTTTAATAAAATAAACATATTACAAATGTATTACATTATTAAAATAAAACCTCACGCACACCAATGACAAACGATTCACACACACGTGTATATACATTTTATTATTGGTTGGTGTCAAAGCTTAATTATGACGACCGTGACAAAAAATGTATTTTGTTATTTATGACATTTAAAGTGCTTAATGAAATTATACTAAGGATAAAAATGTGGTACAAAGCTAAATGAGCACATGGTACGCAAATCTCAAATTTTGTCTGAATTTCTCTTATTCATATGCTTAGATTATCTGTTCAATTGTTTTGTGAAGATTTAGGCCTCTAGGCAAACATTTCAAAAACTCGAGAAGAAACAAAACTAATTTTTTTCACGGAACCTTAATGAAACAAATTCCTCGTTTCCTTTTTAATTTCGCAGCCTCTGGTCTACTAATCGTGTTAGCCATTACACCCGGCGTCTAATGAGCATTCCGTTTGCTTAATTCAATTGTTTGTTCAGGAAATTGTACTTTTACGTGGTATTTTTTCTGTATACGATATATTTGTAAGGTTATTTAGTAGATAAGTGTATACAGTTTCATATTTATTTAAAGTTGAATGTTCTTGAAGTAACAAATATAGCATTTGATGCTTGACATAGATTTTTGCTGTATTGATAGAAATTTTGTTAAAATCAGACTCACAAAATCCTTATTGTTAGAATACCTTTAATGAGGTCTTATCTTTATCAGTGCCCGGCAGTTGATTCGGTCCTAAGTTAAGCAGTTCTTACCGCGGTCGGGTGATTGATGAGTGACACATTTAACCACTGGATTTCAAAATCTGACTTCCGTATTCTGGAAGACACGTAAAACAGTAGATCCCGGTTAATGTCACTAAGTAATATTAGTCGTCGCAGGGATTGTGAGGGTTCCGGAGATGACGTAAGACGGCAGTCGGTCATCTTAACTCGCCCCACAGCCGCATCATCTGCAACTTAGGCGCGTCCTGGTATTAGACGAAAAAGATCGTTTTATGAAGTGTTTATGAATATTTATTTTAAAGTGGTAGACGATTTTCTTGGCTGACTGTACCGGACTAGTTTATAATAAGCATACAATGAAAAGCCTATAAAAGCCTTTAGGTCATGTGTAATTTCTCCAGCCTTTACACAGGCAGACAGTAAATAGCGATAGTTTTTGCACAAACTACTAAATAGGGAAAGTTAGCTCATTAAGCCTACCGTGCACTGGTTGTGAGCTGGTGCAGCTAGGTCAAGAGGCGGTTGTAAATTCTCATGTATCATTTGTTAAGAATAGGTTTTGTGTTAACATAAACAATACTATTACTTTTTATAAACAAACAGTGGTCAAACAAGTGTTAAAACATTTGAAACTGTCTGGCGCGCCTGCATTATAAATTATTCAACAATATGAATACTCTATTATCTATCGGTTGCTTCGCGCACGCTATGTTGATAATCGTTAAGAACAGAGGTTATATTTAATAGATCTTTTTACCAAAAACCTTTAATATCTGCTCCATAAATCCGATTTTTATACCTTAAACAGTATTAAAGAATTAACTAATGATGAATTAAATAAATCTTGCGTTATTTGAAAAGTAATCATTAATTTTATTTTTCGTATAAACTATAAATCATATTTACAAATAGCGACCATAGTAATCCTTTTATAATCATATAAAATATATGAAATTCTTGTACGACTCATGTGAGCCAAAATACATATGAGATTATTTTAAGGGAAAACTTGTGTAGCGTCAAGAAATACATTCATTTTTTGTGGCCTCGACACGTCTTGATATTATACGAAATCGATAGCTCAACTTGATACGTGGGTTTTCTGCAAGTTCAAACTGCATAATAAAGTGACAAGTGTAACCAATCTAGATTCATGTGTGTCATTTAGCTCGAGCGGTGCTATAATACGACATATTCGGTTTCTTTTAATACAACACAACTGTCGCTGGCCTTGATATTTGATATGTTCAGTTGAGCGTTCAACTTAATATAGATATCAAATTTGTTGGATTTTATTCTTAATTTTACTCTCAATTGTTAAATTGTATATGGTTGTTTGTAAATTTTTTATTTTTGTGTTTTGCAATATCAAATCTATATATTTTTTATTACAACTATTAGCGTGATCGTAATCTCATTTATTAAGTAGTATTGTGCTTTAAAATGTCAAATTAGGACACTCAGATATTGTGAACTGACTTCTTTGTTAATAGTTTTGTTGCTTTAATAATATATTAAATATTACCAATACTGGCTTTTATTTATAATTCCTTTAAATCAGAGCCATGTCATGAATCACACCTAGAATTAAAGTCAATTTATTTTTTATTCAAATATTATATTAATTATTTTTAATTTTATTATACTCATGTATAATAAAATTAAAAATAATTAATAATAATATATTATTATATATTTTGGTGATAAAATTTATGATTTAAAAGCTAAGTTTACCAGAGTTCCAACGCGCCAATGATTCGTTTAGAATTACATGTATGTACATTAGCCTTTCGCTCTTGGCCTAAGTTGTTGCATGTTTCATGGGTCCACCTATTTATACGTAGGTACGTGGATGTTTGGTGAATGCTCGTGTTAACCGAAATTTGTTAATATTTATGTCTGAACAGAACGAGTATAAACCGTATACGCTTTTTCAATCAGATTTCAACGGCGTACAGAAACAATGGCTTTGTCCGATCGAATCTGACTGACGCCTGAATTGGGCTGTAGGAGGCACTTCGACAGATGCAATCAAAATTTCTGAATTTCCATTTACAGTTCTTCTGTTAAACGAGTGAGTACCAAATCTAACATTTTCTTTTCATTTCACTGGGGAACCTCAAATATTTTTCAAGACAAAAAATACCTATCCTATGCGCAGTGTTCGGAAATCCAATGTAAATCCATTGTAAATGGGATTCACTACGAGTATAATATGTATGATGAAAATAATTATAAAGCTGTCATAAATCTATACCTACATATATGTAAGCGAGAGGTCACCTAACACGAAATCTCGAAAAACGCGGAACGTAAAAGGATGAAATTTGGCAGGGAGATAGTTTATACTTAGTAGACATCCGCTAATAACGGATTTTTCGATAGGGCTAGATTAAGGAGGTCTAAGGGCGGATCGCAGACGAAGACGCGGAAAATAGCTAGTGTTAGGTAATTATGGATAGATGTGTTAAAAATATATTAAAAATAAAATGTGGCCAATATCGTGTCGACACGCTTACATAGACGGATTTCGTATCTGATACGCGATATAGGTATTTGTTAAATAAGTTCAAAATTTTGTTGTCCGATTTTGTTTAAAATAATTGAAACATATGTTACCTAGCGCAGCTTACAAAAATTACAGGTAATGCGATTTCGCAAAAATCGTCACGTATCGTAACGCACACACACAGCTATTGCTGGCGTATTTCATTTGAGTGTTCCCCTCCACGGAAATCTTTAGTAAAAGGCGAAAGATTTATACGTTTTGAAGGGAAACCAGAGTTGACCAGCTTTAAATTCCCCTAAACATATAAACGCAAATTGTTGCAAACTCCTAACCGCGATGTCATAGTTAGCAAGTCTACAAGTAACGACATCTATCGGTGGCTTTCAACATTACGTGAGTAGATCATTTGCTCGAAAAAATAAAATAAAATTCTTACACTGAATTCATATAACAACACAAACGGTACCTATGATAACAATACAAATTTAAACATTTTTGTCTATCAGTGTTTGTTCCGGGTAATCTGCGGAAGGGCTGGATGGATTTCGACTGGACTTTCATTGGCAGATCATTGATGTTACAAGGAATTACATAGGCTACTCTAGTTATAAAAAAAGCATTGACTTCACGCGAGCGAAGTCGCGGGTGTCTGCCAGTCAATAATAAAATCATATATATCATTGATGTTTACTGAAATTTGAAAGTAAATCATCGATAATCGATATAATATTATTGATCATCCCTAAATCCGAATTTACAACTAAGTTACAATATACAATAAACACATAGTCCAAATATATGACGTATGAGATGGGACGTATTTGCCAGACCAGTTTTTATTACCTTAGCTTGGAATGATATAGTTTTATGGAGTCTTTGCCGGAGCAAGACTTTCAAAAAATGTTAAGACTCATTTGAGTGTTCCCCTCCACGGAAATCTTTAGTAAAAGGCGAAAGATTTATACGTTTTGAAGGGAAACCAGAGTTGACTAGCTTTAAATTCCCCTAAACATATATACGCAAATTGTTGCAAACTCCTAACCGCGATGTCATAGTTAGCAAGTCTACAAGTAACGACATCTAGCGGTGCTTTGTGGAACTACGTTACTAGATCACTTGCTCGTGATCAGATATGTTTTAATTATATATATATTCTAAACTCTTTATAGCGCAACAGCCATTCCCTATAACGAAAAATACGTCTGTAATTAGATGTCGGCAAATATTTACAAAAGTATTTAATAGTGTACTTTTATTTATAATAAGCCTATAAAAGGTTATTATAGCTTATAAAGGCCAAAATTGCTTGAGGTAGTACACAACTACCTTGCTTTTGTTAATGTTATTTGCCTCGAACACGTGTGCCAGTACTCTTACATTACATTGTCTTTATGGAAGGTTGGTGCCAGTTATTAAACGCACTAGGTTTTTTTTTTATGTTATAAGGGGGGCTCTCCATCGTTTTCCAAAAATGCTATTTAATATTATTTAACTAATAGTCACGTTATCTTATCTGGAGGAAACGAACGACGACATTCAATGATAGACTAGATAGGCCTCTCCTAATGTGCGTTATTTAACCCAGTCTATTTATATTTATTAGGTCATTTTACTCTAGGAATAACATTATAAAAACAAGTAAAAAAAGCCTTCGTAAAAAGGAATAGAGGAAGCCTCTACCCCTTCCTCTACTTTTTTCTTTTTAAGAGGTAAGAAATAGTAATTTGTAACCTGTTTAAACATGCTCAAACATGGTGTCGTTGTAATAAAATATATTGCAGAGTTATCAGAAGAGTTACAATGAATCGGGTTAATTTTGAAGCTAGAGAGGTATTTAACCGTAAAGTTTGGCTATTATTGTCGATATTCCAACCATCGGGATTTCATTACCTGAGCCCAAGGTTAGAACAGGCTCGCATTTAATTTAAACTTCTAGCTTAACGAATTGACGAAGTTTGCGAAATTTTGATAGTCTTTCCAAACTAGCAAGCGACTGTATTACGGAGTCGGCGATTAAGCATCGTAGGTCATCGTAAATGGTAAATAAATTTTAAGTTAAAAGATTCTATTTTGGGATTGTGTGGTTTTATTACAGTGATGCTATACTACCACCTTCCCGTGCTGTTCACCTTCTAGTCTGACCCTGGATACCATCTAAAGTACTCGTCAGGACGAATTATACGAGCCAAAACTCGATGGAATTATGTCGTTTTATAATAGAGTTCCTATGGTCACCCTTCATGCTTTATCATCATCAGATAATAATGCTTTGTCATCAGATATACATATGAGTGCAATCGATATAGGAAATCTGCTCCAAAATTGAGATGTAACATTCCACCCCAACAAACATACGTTGCAAGTTAAATAAAAGCTTTTAAAACCTAGCCTCGCACAATTTGAATCTGCGACTATTGAATAAAGTAGATAATAAAGCAGTTTTTTTTTTAATGGAATAACAACGATTTCTTTAGCCGTATTCATGAAAAAGTTTTATTATTATTAAAAATTGTAACGAGATCTTTTCATGAAATTAAATTAATAAAATTAATTATTTTCTATTCCAAGGAATAAAAAATGCAGAGGAATTGCTTTTACTATGACAGTTCTAAGTAACTGAAAAATTAGATCCACGTGATCTCAGATCGAATAAGAGTACTTTATTTATACAGTCTTAAGTCGTTCATAAGATATATATAAAATATAATTAATCATATTTAATATACATTACAGTAAGCATAATTTATTATACAATCTTTATTGCTCTTTTGGAAAGGATTTTAGGACTCAAACTTTATAAACAATGAAGAATTTAAAAGACTGGTGGTAAAATGGCTACGCTATGTTAAAATGGTAGACCTTATTAAAATAATATAGAAGCCTACCAATTAAACCTGTATCTAACAATGGGAATTTACAGATCAAATATTAGCAGAACATTTACTTGCAAATGCAACATTATTACTTCAATGATTTAAACTATTGCTATTTCAGTTAGCTGTTAATTAACAATATATTGTAGAAATGTTGAAACTCACCTTTATTTCTCTCGTTTAAAACTTTTTAAAGAACTTTCATTATGACAAACTACCTCACTTCTTGTTTTAATTGTTTCAGAGATCATTCTCGATTCATTTACTGCGAATTAACCGTCGAAACGGTTTTGGTCTCACTGGTTCTCATTTTTTTCTTCTTAACTGTCTCCGACCCTATTTCTTGTATTCTCTTCACATACATTTTCAGTTAAGACGACATCATGTTTACCGAGTGTTCTTATTTGGTCTTGTTTTCTCCCTCTTACCACATTAAATACCTGTAACAAAGGAAATACAATGAGTTTTGTATTGCAATTTATAACAATAATTAAAATTTTTACCACAATTCGTACTCGTACAAAAGGGCAAATCTATTACCCTATAGAAATACATTTTGCCCACCAACCGTTGAGCTATTAGGTATTTGACTTTTAAGTAACAACATTATATTTGTTTTGCAATAAAACAGAATGAAAACATGTTAATTTCAGGCGTTTTTAAAGAAGACATTTTTAATTCGGCCTCCAGCCAGCCGAGATAAATCTGAGGACCTGAACAAATAACACGCTTATTTGATTATATTATTAAGCAACTCGGGTACACTTTTTTGTATCTAATTTAAATTATTTATGTTTGCAAATCCGGTTATATTTGCTAGTGAGTGTCTCTTGAAAAGTCTCTTATTTTGTTTTATTAATATTTTATATTTATACTTTATCATAATAATATAGAGATTATGGGTAGTTTTAAAGTGCCACGTATAAACACTCAAAACTAGGCCAGTATTGCGTAGTAATGGCCGCCGAAGACCAGGTAGATCGAGGAAAAGTTGACGCGATGACATGGAAGCCTTTGCGGGAAAGGAGTGGATTGGGACAGCTGATGATAGAGAAAAGTGGTCAAGTAGTGGAGAGGCGTTTGCCCAGCTGTGGTACATTACTGGCTAATCAAAAAAATGTATTATTTAAGTACTCTATAATATATTAGATTAGTCATCACGTATTAATAAATCAAAGTAACTAGTTCGAAAGGTCACTGTTAATGAGATTTCGATTTTTGTGACCAAATTTCCAGCCGGCGAACTCTGTTATTATTATTATAAATATTTCTAGGTGCAATTTCATAAACTAGTTAACGTTATTAGGACTTATGGACCTTTAAATAAAGAATACACTCATTTCTCAGAGGCTGACAATGCATCTGCGAAGCGGTACAGAAAACAATATAAGTGCATCCACAAAAAGAACTAACAGAGAAATAAACACAAGTAAAGCCGCAGCTATCTATATGTCGATACCTCCCACGTAAGTTGTTGTAACCCCATTTTCCCAACTTTACAGTAGAGCGTTACAAACGACTAAATTGTAATATAACAGTCACTTTTTAATATGTTATTGTATACAATAATGTTATAGTCATTTTTTAATATATAATTGTATACACAAATGTGTTATATAATGAAGATTTTATTTCAATTTACATGTTTGTAACGCTCTACTGTGAATATGGGAATTTGGGGTTACAACAATTAACGTGGGTGGTATCGATAATTATATGAAAGCGAAAGGTCATCTGTCACAAATCACTGCAGGACGTACAAGGATGAAATTTGTCAAGGAGTTAGTTAAGTTAGTACACATTCGCTAAGAAAGGATTTTCAGAAATAGCTAGATTAAAGGTTCTCGCAACTTACTTTTAAGCAGATCAAGTCGCGGAACACAGCTATGATCCTATAATATCCAAGACCGCCTGGTAAATCCAACGTTTTGTTCAGTGTACACAATTATTTAGCGACTTCTTGCGATGATCGGTCCGTTGGCTGTCCTCGAACTTGAAATTTGCATAAGGAACTGTGTTAAATAATTATCTACACATTTGTGTCCTTTATTTCGAAAACGAGGTAAAATAACACGTTTGTTTTTGTAAGCCGAAACAAAATTGAGCGCTAAATGCTGAGAATAATTTCAATTTCTAGAAATTGTTCTGTTTTAGGAAAGTAGAGAGGACAAGTAAATATTTTAAAAATATTTTACAAACAAAAAGAGATAAAGACAATGTTTTATTGTACTTAAGACTTCACTTAGAGGTATATAATAATATCATTCTAAATTTATTTTTAGAGCACTTGAAATATTATAAATATATAGACACTTAGGGTAAAGTGTGACCTATTCGCTATTCTTAATACAGTACCTAGTCAATAATAAACAAAAAAAAAGCGATATTGGTCTAGCCGTTCACCAGTGATGCTGTGAACTTTTTTTAACTTAATTTTACGCGGGCACAGCTAGTGTCGTATAAGGCAACTAAGGTACCACTAGTAAAGAGGTAGCAGTATGTAACTAAGGTAGAATTAAGATGCTTATGCCAAAGGAAGCCTAAGCCGAAAGTCTTTGGGATAATATGTGTGTTTTGTCCCCTAGTATAGTCGACCAAGAAAGTGCTTTACCATTTTGGATCACAGCTCCTAGTTAAAGAAAATTTTGCTAAGGATTGTTGTTAGAAATTAACGTAATGCACATACAAGCAAATATAAGCCTTGTAACTAATTGACGTGCAAACGATATTCGATCTTAGCGTGGCTAACCAATTTTTTGGTCGACTATTAAGTTATTTAATTGATTAAAACCTAGTATACTGTTAAAAATCATACTTTCTAAAACCTCATACTTAGAACGCTACAGTAGTCTGTTATTAAGAAGATTGAGCGTTGTGTAGTCAACCACAATTATTTATCCATTACCGATGCTAATTCCAGAGTTTTTTTTTTGCTCTAAACACCGATCAAATGCACTCATAGCATCACGTGATATGTTGAATAGTGCTTAGATTAATCAACTGTTCTTTAGGTCAGTGTTCGACTATTAGGGTCTTGATGCTTAGTTGTATTGTAATTGACGGCTTTCTGTATCATTCTATATATCAACAAGACCTCAAGATCTCAAGAACTCAAGACCTCATGATCAATGTATTTATCAACAAGACCTTTTTAGGTTTTTATGGATTCCTTAGAAACGTGGGCGCGTGCTTTGCGCCCACTCTTTAGTGACCTTCAAATTTGTTTACTAATGTTTGTCTATGCTTAGCCAATGTATTTTAAAAATCGAACTTCATATATAAAACTGTTCTTCTAAACTGTACACGCAGGTTTCTGATGAACGTCTCAATTTTTTTTTAATTATATAAAAAATTATATCAAATTATTAATGTCACGAGTCATAAAGGGTGTAAAAGACACCGTACCGCACACTTTGTGATAGGCTATATTTAATGTCCTTAGTAAAGTCACAAAGATTATTCATCTCGGAAATGAGAGGTTACAGATATTGCCATCCTCAAGCTAGTCTTGAGCGCGCAATGTATCGTGAACATTGGGGAGCAATCGTCAACAAAATGTTGACACGCAAAATAAGTCAAAGACCCGCGGCGCGCTACCCCTGTTACGTACTTTTAAGATTTATTTATATTGCGGTTTGATGTAAAAATATTGAAGAAATTTGTTTCTGATTTAAAATCGCATTGGGACAGATACCATGGATTTTGTGGTGGTCAAGGTAGCTCCAGGTAGCGCTCGACAGCAGTCATAAGTATGAAGGCAGAGTCGGTACAATCCAAACTTCGTCCATTAAAAATACCCTGATAGACTGGTTGTATCAACGTGCCAATTTTCTGATACGATAGATAACAAAGAAATAATGCTTATCTATATATATTCTGTTGATAATACCACATATAATGCCTTAAGTCTACTGGAAATGAATATGAATACAGAATCTCAAGAGACCAATATTTATGAGATTGGATTAAGACTTATTTTAAATCGCTTTTATTTACCTTCCTGCTAGTATGCTTGGGTGGAATTTTACAACTCAATTTCGGTGCAGATATCATGGAGCTGATCTGATGATGGCGCTAGAAGGTGGCCATAAAAATTCCTTTAAAAACCATATAACAGCATCGAGTTTGGGCTCGTTTGATTCGTCTTGACGATTACTGTGTATTTAAATTATATTCAGGGTCTGAGGATGGAGTTGGAAGGCGGCCATAGGAACTAAAGTTATAAAACAACATTTAAATTCCATCGAGTTTGGTTGGTTTGATTTGTCTTGCCGTTTTTTTTTTGTCCTAAATGATAATCAACGGTTTGATTATGAAGCGCGAAGGTGGCCATAGGATCTCCGTAGTTAAACGACACAATCCCATCGAGTTTAGGTTCGTTTGATTCGTTGTGATGATGTTTTCAAGTAAATTAAATAGTTTGATCTGATTGATTTAAAATTTTTAAACTAATTCAATAAGAATACTTAGATCTCGCGACAAACTTTTGTATCATATAAATTGTCTGTCTAGTGACGTTCTAAATCTATTTATTCCTTTCAGAGCAATTTAAAAATAATTTTTCTTCCAGTTTTATTAAGGTTACCTTATATCCCTTTCAACTAAGCTTAATAGCTTCCATGAAAAGGGCAAACAGAATCAATTTCACACTTATCATATTTGTTACAATATGCGACTCTTTATAAATAGTACTAGGAATACATTCCGATATGTTTAATATTCTTAAGCAATTTGAACCGCCATACCTTAATTTTATGTGTTGTGACGTAACGGTCGGTGCAAATGTAAATTTTATTAGAAAAGGAGCAAACTGAATATCAGTGCTGTGCCCTGGCACAGCATTTGGCTGAGTTTGCCAGCATTTGTCATGTTCACAGACATGAATGTAAAACTTAAACTTATATCGAAAATCTGATGTTTATACACATTGTTTGACAATAAATATATTCTTATTTCTCACGAATGGATAGAGTCAGAAGTAATAGCACAGTATTATAATAAACGAGAAATCTGAGCACTCAATTGTCAATAACTGGATATCGACTACAATGGTTTTATAGGAAGATATGAAAAGCGGAAATAGCTTGAGACTGCACCGCATTTGACTGAACAATTATCTCAGTATTTCTTGGATTTCTTTTAAGGAGGAAGAATTTCATCTCGCCGCGGACAACCTTAATAAATGCATTTCAAACTCGTCTCGAAGACGATTTGCTCGTTGAATCTCATCAACATGATACTTTTGAACATTTAAAAGGAATTGTAGTTAATGGAACTACCTTACAATTGTTCAGTGAAACTTTTAAGATTTAAAAAATATATAGATGTACCAAGTATCTTTTGACGAGTATTAGGAGGCGAAATGTAGAGTTCCAGTTTTGGTTTCTTTCCGTCAAATGAATTCCAATTGGGTTCGCCATAGTATTTTTTCCTTATTAGGCTTTCGTAATCCACTTACACAAACAACCCTTACAGTTTCTCTCTGTCTGTCTGTCCGTCTGTCCATCCTCAAGGTGGTTTCCCTCTAGGATTTGCAAAATATTAGACGTGGAGACTTGAAATTTTCTGTTGACAGGACATGTCCTATGTCCATTTAACATGAATAATTTAACATGAAAATCGGACAACAAGTTTTGAAGTTACTTAGTGAATACCTGCATTGCGTATCAGTTACGGAACCCTTCTATATAACCGCGTTTTGACAAGCTCTTGTTCACTTATTTATATTTGTATGGCACATAATCTATTATAATATACATTTACATCTCTCTATGCTTTTATTACATAATAAATACTACTGAACTATTGTTTCTATAAAATAAACAATAACCTTAAAATTTGTATTAATTTTCAAAACATTTGTTTGGCATTTTCAACATGGACGAAGTTGCGGGCTTAAACTACTAACGTCATCCATAAGTTAATTCAAACGAACTCTACGTTTTTTAACTCTCCATCCTTGTCACAGGTTGTCACATTTTCGAAACTCCCTACCCTTTGGTGTGATATGATATGTTTTTCAACTTAATGCGTATTTGAAAAAGAAATAAGAAATCAGCGGTTTCATTTTTTTTTTTCAATGTTTATAATTTTTAAATGCAATGTCAGAAAGCTTGTTAGCCCCTGCCCCCATGTCACATAATCACACTTTAGTGAGACAGCTGTGTATTCCTATTTTTCTATTATTCCATATTAATTTGTTTTTTATCGACATTGAAAAATAGTACAAAATTTAATTTTTATTTTTATATACTAACATACTTCTAAGGCAAATGTAACTAATACAAAGAACAAAGAAATAAATGAAATTATTATATTATTATTATATAAAGCTAAGCTATATGGGTATAAAAATATTATTCTGTATGGCACTTCTATACGATTTTAGGTCTATAAAAAGCTAAGTGTAGGACAAAGTTGTGTTGATTGTGCGATTAGGGAGCCGCGTCACGTGTCGGGGTCGTGTCGTGCCAGGCACCACTCCAACGTCCAATTAACGACTTTTTAATTTTCCACCATTGCCAACGATAATATCAGGGATGACTGCGATATAATTGAAAACCATATAGAAATCACGAGTCACTGGAAGTGGATTCTTTAACAGTGATCTGTCACGCTATCAAGTCGCCACATTTTAGGAACTATTAAAGATATAAGTGATTAATAACTTGTACTTATAGATAAGATAAGATTTACATTATAATCTTTTGTATTAAGACAATAAATAACATTAATAGATAGGTAGCGCAGTTCTTTTGGGCAATTGTCGAATTGCGCCGGCACATCCGGGTACACAGGATCCTCATATCTCTCCTCCCCATCTACCTTTATATCCTTTTTCTCCATCCCTTTCTCTTACTCCTGTCTTTCTAATAAGAGGTAGCGCCTTGTACCAGAATTAGGCAGGCGCGTCCGGGTACCAGTACCTCTTTTCTACAACCGATCGGCGTGAAGTGGCGGCAATGCTGTCACGTCAAGTGATGGTATTGTTGTTGCGTTCCTCTCTATTTGTGAGGTGGTCTAAACCCCTATTTTAAGGCCGGCAACACATCTGCGAGCCCTGTGGCGGTGCAGATGTCCATGGTCGTAGGTAGTCCAGCTTGACCCGCCTGCCCGTTTGCCCCTTGTAACATAAAAAACGTTTTCTATTTTAGGGTTCCGTAGCGAAACAAGAGACCGTTTTAGTTTAGACGAAGTCGAGGGAAACAACTAGTAATTATATAAATCGGTCAATAAATCGTTACTTAATACACTCTATACTATCATATAGGTTAACTTATCCAACGTATTCCCCCATCCATGACTAAATTATGAAGGGATGCTAGAAAATTATGTTTGTCATATATTGTTTGTCATGTCGCCCAAAATCGAACCCCCCTCGCGACGCTTTAGCATTTGTCTTCATTCCGCTACTTAGTCTTAAAGGGATGGGATAGTTGCTTCGTCGATAACTATATCGATAGTAAGAAGGAGAATGAAATAAGTTTTTTATAGTGTTGATTTTTTGTTTTGGATTGCACCTACATTAATCTAACATTATAGGAGCACATAAATTAAATACATTAACATTTAAGACGTCTCGATTACACGAAAATCAAGCATTAAACGATTTAAAATTGTCCCGAGAAAAAACTCTATGATCTATTTTTAATGATGGCCGCCAGGGACGCCATTACGTTCCAATTTCAAATTCAAATTTTCGGAAAGGCATGCGCAGGCGCCGGGCGACTGACGCGATTTGTCTGCGGTTTGCTTGAAAAAATATTAAAAATATAGTCATTCCTGTTTCCGGGGTAAATAAGGGGATGCGGTCCTTTGTCCGGGGGTGGGATAATTCGTGTTTTCAAGCTGTTGCGGTCGTGAGATCCTCCGCTGTCATTGAAATCTATTATTTTTTGCGATTGATTGATTATTTTTATCGATTTTTATTGAAGCAGCTACTTCTTCGGTGTAGTAAAATACTACTTTGATTTTTCTTTAGTTTAAAAATAATGCGTAGGCCTTAGAAATATTGGTAAATCAACTAACATTTTTGTGCCATATTTCCATTATTTAACAATTTTTGAATATATTTTTTGAATGTTACTAGGGACAAACGAGTAGGTCGTTCATCGAAGTAACTAACGACACCCAGGAGGCTAGCAGATGCGTTGCCGTCCTTTAAAGACGAGTTTAGGCCACCGGGAAGTCTCGCAAACCGAACGGAACGCGACGACAATACCATCACTTGACGTGACAGCATTGCCGCCACTTAACGCCAATCTTATGTGAGAAATAGGTACTGGTACCTGAACGCGCCAGCCCAATTCGGCTGAACACCAAAGGTCTGCAAGCGTGGCGCTTTCTATAATTAGAAAGAAAGGAGTGAAGGAAAGGGATGGAGTAAAAGGATATTAAGGTAGATGGAGAGGAGATAGAGGTTGCGGATACTATTGTTGCGGACGTAGGGCAAGTGACAATAGCAACTAGGATAGTCCCGGGTTGCGTATCCGTAATGGAGCTGACCAGTTATCGGACAGATAAAAAAAGACCCAAACCAGGGTTCAAAAACTGTCCTAATAATTCTTCAATAGTATTAATAAATCCTTGCACCATTGACTATATTAAAGTAGGAATTTCAGGGTTCGAATATTTCCTACCTTAGTCATAATGTTATTTTGTTTCTAAGGATCGATTAATATTCAGCGGGCTCCAGAAATGCTCATTTGATCGGTTTTTGGGACAGATGTGTATCATTATATTATCCTAGCTTAGTTTGGAAGTTATTAACATAATCGTTTATATCCTTGGAGAAGGATATAGGCTGCTGTGATACTAGCTGTGAGCGCAACTTGTCCGCGTAAAATAAGGTAAAAATAATTGATTAAATTTTAGCGTGATGATATATAGCCTATATAGCCTTATTCGATAAATGGGCTATCCACAATTGAAATAATTTTTCTAATCGGACCAGTAGTTCCTGGATTATCGCGTTCATGTAAACAAACAAACTCTTCAGCTTTATACATATTAAGTATATAATAAAAATAAGGGTTTAAAGTTTATATGAAAGTCGAAGAAAATAACAAGGACAAAGTCACTCGTAGTACTTAATATGAACAGAATTTCATATTTAACATCTTATCAGTGTTGAAATCGATATGCCCACAAAATACGATAATGCAATACGTCAATGCAATGTCAAATTTAATAATAATGTAACGTTCGTGAAAGTGCAAGAGTATCTGATCGCCACGTGCGATAGACGAGACAATGCTATGGCCTTGATATGCGGCGCGTTAGAGATGGCTCTCGCAACAAGCGAGACGAACTTGGAATGCAATAATAACGAGCGAGAAATATAACTGAACTAGGAGACACTCATGTATATTGAACCTCCAAGAAAAGGCCATACAAATTCCTCAAAGGGCGCAACGCATCTGCGAGGCTTCTGGTATAGCGGAAGTTGTCCATGGGTATCGGTAGTTATTCACGTCCCTTCCGCCACAGCCTGTGAGTTTGCTCCATGTTTTATAAAAAAAAAACATTCTGTTTAAAAGTTATTCGCATCAGTATACAAAATTTGATTCCTTCTTTCAATTTCAGCGGCAACAGACATAAAGCAACTGTTACTTTTTTCCATATAATATGCAACAACAGCAAACTAATCAATCCATTAGAGATTTGAAAACAACCTGATATGATTAACTAACTATTTTATTTACTCCATGACACGCTAAAACACTCATAAGCTCGTAAAATCATTTGAAATCGATAGCACCTTATCGGGCATGTGTCACAGTAACAAACAGTAGTTCATGGCTACTAAAAATAACAGCGACACAAACGTAAGAATGTCAATAAAACACGTAACGTAATATTTACCGTGTTGAGTGTACTGTATTAGTCACGACATGAGAAAAAAAAAATGTTGAACGCGACGTACCGTGTGAATTCTGCATCATGACATTTTTGTTAACAATACTGAAGTTTTATGCGAATTATTCGAAAAATACCAACGTTTATTTAACAAGTTTTTTCAGAGAGTACTAAGGTGTCTTTAACAAGTTTTTAGACAGATAAAGAGAAGATTTTTTTTCTATTTTGGTTAAGTTGGGAATTTGGGGTTACAACAATTTACGTGGGAGGTGTCGAAATTTTGACTTGCGCGTGCCACACTTGTCACATACCGTCACGCCAATAGACAGTTTCACCCGCGACACTATATGTTTAACGTCAAAAATCTCTTGTCATGGAAATAGAACGGTTATCAGCAGACTTTGTTATCAGCGATTATTTAGCATTACAATGATAGTACAAACGGCGTTCAATATTCACTCAGTCCTTGTGTACGATAGATACTGAAGGCTTTGTTGATAATATGGTAATTGGGGATAAGTTGATACCATACGACATACTTACATAACCACTTCCTTAAAGTAATGTAGATAATAGAGCCTCAATAGCTCAACGGTATAAGGTATGGACTGAAAACCGCAAGGTGCCCGGTTCAAACCCCATCGCCGTTGGAGTATTATCGCACCCACTCCTAATACAAGCTATTAATTTAAGCTTAGTAGGAGGGGAAAAGGGAATATTAGAGATGCCTAAAAAGTATTCCTAATATTAAAAAAAAAATAGAAATTATCGTGTCACTGTTGTCGAACTCCTCCGAAATAGCTTGACCGATTTTTATTAAATTTTTTGCGCATGTTTTGTAGAGCAGAGAATCGGACGTAGTCTATTTTTTAAACCCCTAAGTGATAAAAGTACCTTACATGAATGAAGCCACGAAATACAGCTAGTATTTCATATTAATAAACGAAAACAAACGCATTGCCCTTAGCTTTTTTTATATTTAGTGTATCTTATACATTGGGTAACTCTTAAAAATTTAAAATGAGCTAAATACATTTGTAGGGTAATAAAATAATCTTGAGAAACGTATAATATACTTTTTTATGGTTGACTTATTAGTCACGTTCTATTGCCTTGAACTTTAAGTTCGGTATCCACTTGAACCGTTACGAGAAAGCTTTTAAAAGTTATCGTCGAAATAATTCACTCCTGATGGGTAATGGAACACTTGAGATGCCCTTTGAACACTTTATTTTTGTTCCCAAGATGTATGGAAACGTTTGAGTGACGCTCATTTTTTCTGCAACATCACTATTTCACACACTTTATGCTTTGACGATGTCAACTTAGTTTCTTTTTTGATACATTATTTTTAAGGGTTCCGTAGTCATACGAGGTAACGCTCTGTACCGTTCCACCCGCGAGGCGGTGCCTCCTAGGATTGCCAAAGTATTAGGTCTAGAGACTTGAAATTTTCCATGTGGATAGGGCATGTCAGCCTTCAAAAGAGCCATAGATCCTCAATAGCTCGACGGTGGAAGGAATGAACTACTAATTTTTTTTGACGTTTGCGACCTGCTGGGTGAGTGGCGCAGGTAATTACTAACAATGTACGCGACGAAACCTGCGATGTACCTTATACGGTACGGAAAACTATGTAGATATCAATAATGTCTCAACAAATATCGTCTTAATCATATTATTTTACGATTATTTCAAATAGCGCAGACTATACAAGGGTAAAATAAAAAGCTCATAACAAGATTTATAAAAAATCAAAAATCATAGACAAAAGCTTCAACATTTTCTATAACTTGCTATTTGGCAGCCTATAATAAACCCAAACAAACTGAACATATAAAATCTCGGATTAAAATTTTCGAAACACAAATTGCAAGAAAGAAAAAATGAACAAAAATTTTAACACAATTAAAGGTGAAGATCCTCTTTGTGATAATCTTTTATTGAATTAAAAAACGTAATCACAACATTTTCAAGCACATTATCAGTATAGTAAACAAATAAACCGGAAATGTACACAACGATTACAATCGAATCACTCTCTACACTTACTTACACTCACTCTGAACATGTTAATATCTTTATCTACCATTTCCATCGTGGTACATTAATCGAGGCAGGAAATTATGTGGATGTTTTCGAGTTATTAAATAATAAAATTTAATCCGGAACTGAATTATCGGACTTTATCAGCGACACATAAGTAGGTACATATATTTCACGTGTATCGTAAAATTTATTGTTTAATATGTAATATAATTGCTAATCACTTTAGGAAATTAAACCGGAAACGATATCATTTAAAGCGGTTAAAGAATTTGTAGCTAATGATAATTCGCGATATTATCACTTTTTATAACGATTATATAAAAATGATCAATTTTTATAATACCATTTGTCATGTCAACGTAGTTTGTGAATTGATACAAAGGGTCCCTGCTCAAGGTAAGTTTTATTATCTAATATAAAAAGCTGAAGAATTTGTTTATTTGCTTGCTTGCTTGGATGCGTTAATCTCAGGAACTATCGGCCGGATTTGATAAATTATTTCAGTGTTAGAAAAGTCGTTTATCGAGGGAGGCTATAGACATATATATTATAATGCGGCAATTGAATCTTTTTTTACGCGGACGAAGTCGCGGGCACAGCTGGTTTAATATATAAAAAGAGTAAAATGTATGTATGTGTGTGTAAATCGCTTGGCATTGGTGTGCGTGAGGTTTTATTTTAATAATTTAATACACTTATGACGACATGGAGCTGATCTGATGATGGAGCTTGAAGGGAGCCAACGGAACTCCATTATAAAACGACATAATTCCCTTGAGTTTTGGCTCGTATTATTCGTCCTGACGAGTACTTTGTTTTAAGATTGTATCCAGATTCTGATGATGGAGCTGGAAGGTAGTCATAGGATTTCTATAATAAAATAACACAATCGCAAAATAAAAGCTTTTTTTTAAATCTATTTATTACTTAAAATTTATATATATAAACATTTTCTATAACGTATTTGAATTGACAGAAGCTTTGTGCACAAATATTAAGTTTACTTAAAGATAGCCATATATATATACTAACGTTAAAAGAGGTTTCCAAGACGGTCGGTTAAGCCTGTTGTCGTCTTATACATTATCAACTTAAAGAGAAAAGTGTCGCTCCTCTTGTACAAGTCAATTAATCTATAATATTCAAAGCACGATTTCGGCCGCGTTAGATGTTTATCAACAGTTTTAATAATCATAAATTGAATTTGCATAAATTGCATTTCCGATAAGCATAAAATTTCATTTGCGCCCGAATTTTAGTAAGTGAGTACGGCTGATACATTTTTTTTTATTGACACACTTTTACTAATCGTGTTCAGATATGTAAAGTAGTATTGGGATCTTTTACCAAATTCTCTGATTGGCTCGTCAATTTGCACTCGTATCAAGAATTGATGACAATACTTATAGTAAAATGTCTTCATGTGTGTGTAAACACTTTGGCATTGATGTGCGTGAGACGAGACAAATTTCTTAGCATTCCATGGATTCACCGTGCAGGTGCCGAATCTATCGCGTTGCAGAGGAAGGAACCATATCAGTACCTGAGACTTGCGACCCAGGTTTCTGAATAACTCTTTAAACTGGTCACTAACACCCATTTTTACTGTCAGTGTTCCTGCCGTGCCTAACCAAATTTGGTACGATCCTTATGGCTTTATTTTTATTATTTAATGTAATTGTTGGGGATTGGTGCCGTAACTGGGTTATATAAATACCTACCTTTTCTTATCTTCACGGACTGTATTTACAAGCACAATTTTACAATCTGGATCAGGTAGCATCATATGATAACTTGCTTTGCCGCAATTAGGCACGACGATAAGTACTAAAAGGAGGCCGACACTGGTATACGCCGTAAACCAGTAAACAATCCATGTTTACGTGAGCGAAATAGCACTATCTTCGTCTAACTGCAGCAGGAGTTAGCTATCTCGCTCACTATGTACACTAGTGCCAGCCTCAATTATGTGCGGGGGGGTTGTGAGCCAGGTGTAGATTTAAGAGCGCGGTCTTTATAGTGGTCACTTCTTCCTTCACTGCCAGTCTTCCCTCCCCTGCCTGGCCAAATCTGGTATGATCCTACTAGTGCGGCTTTAGCTGTACTTTCTAATAATGAACTTATAATAGTTCTTGATAAGCCAAGTTCTTTTAGTAGGATATACAGGGATTTTGCTGGTATACCCCTTGCTCCTACCTCTACCGCGTATAAGCTGGTTTTATAACCGTTTTTGGTAAGTACTTGTTCGTTTTTAACAGATGGTCTGAAGAAGATAGAGAATAGTAGTAACAAAGTTTCTGGCATCAAAGATATAAAAGTCTGTTATATTTTGTAAACATGTATTTTATTGTTTGGTCGGCTGGTCATAACGAAGATATCTTATTACAATCATCAAAGCCGGTATCCTTGAAACTGTGTATATAAGAGGCCGAAGGAAAAGGTAGCCCGCAGTTTTGTAAGGGTCACCGGAAATTGCTGGACGATTGTGGAAACCCTAAGGGAAAATTTTATGAGACTTAAAGAAGAAATCTTGATATATTAATACTTATTATAGTTGCGCCTTATTTTATGATCCAGACAAAAAATATAGTACTCAGGATATGTAGATTTTGTAAGTTATTTGGTAATTATTCAGTTTGGTTACTTTTCCAAAAATGCATTTTTTTTTCTTCTCGCACTTGTAGTTTGCTTTCTAATTAGTGATATTCCAAAAGGAAGGATATTCGTGTACTTGGTGTTTTGTAGCTGATGGTTGAAATTCCGCCATTTTAGAGTTCCGTAGTACTACAGGGAACCCCTATAGTTTCGCTCTGTCCGTCTGTCTGCCCGCTAAGTGGTCACCCTAATGATTTCCAAACTAAAAGATATAGACTTGACATATTCCATGTTGATAGGACATGCTAAAAACTAATTTGAAAAATTATTCTGAGCCAAATCTGAAAACAACTTTTGAGTTAATTTAGTAAATTCCTTTAACGCGTATCAGATACGAAACCCTTCTATACAAGCGTATCCTGACACGCTCTTGGCCACTTTATTATTTCGAAGAATTTCCTACTACAACAATAGAAAATCCATGCTCCATGCTCATTTATAACAAAGATGGCCATGAGCGTGTCAAGACACGCTTATGTAGAAGGGTTCCGTATCTGATACACTATAAAGGTATTTGTTAAATAACTTCAAAAGTTGTTGTCCGATTTCGTTCAAAATAATTTTCCTAATGAGTTTTTAGCATGTTCATTAGGAATACTTTTTAGGTATGTCTAATATTCCCTTTTCCCCTCCTACTAAGCTTAAATTAAAAGCTTGTATTAGGCGTGGGTGCGACAATACCCCAACGGCGGTGGAGTTTGAACCTGGTACCTTGCGGATTTCAGTCCATACCTTATACCGTTGAGCTATTGAGGATCTGAAATATATTAGTTGGTTGGTTAGTGATATATTAGTTGGTATAAGATATAAGATGAACAGATTATGTAAGACAATCAGTTCGTTTACCTATCGGTATGATTTTGTTGTATAGACTCGCGTTTGTTACATTAGTTGACCCACTTCGATTAATAACTAATAACAATGGGTTGTTCTGTCTTATGTTAACGTAAGTATAATAAATATCTTTAATATTTAAACGGTAGCAGTTTTAAACAAGCTTTGTAATGATGACCTAAAATAGATTGCTTTTAGGGAAATGGGAATAATTAACGAGTTATTATTTAAATAAAATTTGAATGAGATGCAAGCTGGCCACATTTTTAAGGAATTAAATGGAGCCGGAGCGGAAAAAATATTTTACTAGTGTGGCCCACACTAGTATAATTAGAGGTAACGCCATGCTTGTAGCCGAATTGGTCCGGCGCGTCCGGGTACCAGTACCTCTTTGTGAAGAAGTGGCGGCAATGCTTTCACGTCTAGTGATGGTGTTGTTGTCGCGTTTCGTTCGGTTTGTGAGACTACCCGGTGGCCTAAACTCGTCATTAAGGGCCGGCACGGCATCTGCTGGCCTACTGGTCGTGCAGATGTCCATGGGCGCCGGTAGACACTTCCGTGTCTGCTGCCTGCTCGTCTGCCCCCTTGTAACATAAAAAAAAAATATTTTTTTTGGGAAAAGGGGTTTAGTTGTCTATTTACATTTGTAGACATAATATGCGATATTGAAAATGCTAAACTATAGGACATGTGTCGTTCTATTTCAATTTTAGTTCACGAAATCGAGAAATATAATATGATATATAATTACGAAAGCTGCGCTTGTGCCAAGTAATTATTATTTATTTAAAGGAATTAGATTGCAATTAAAAAAACAATCTCGGGTCACAAAGAGAGGGGTCGAGAGCCACATGAGGCCCGCAGACGATGGGTCACCAACCACTGACTTACAATATTCTTTAAAAATATGTAGGGCTGTTTGAATGTGAAAAGAGTTTTTTTTTTATATAACAAGGGGCAAACGAGCAGGCGGTACTCTTAAGTGACTCCCGACGCCCATGGACAACTGCAACACCAGGAGATCGCGTGAAAGGTCGCCTAACACGTTATATCGAAAAAAGCGGGACATACAAATACAACCTTGGGAGGCAGGTAGTTTTCAAGTAGTAAACATCCTTTGAGAACGGATTTTTCGATAGGGCTACATTGAAGAGGTGTAAGGGATCTCGCAAGTTTAATTTTACGCGGCCGAAGTCGCGGAAAACGGCTAGTATTTACATAAAATGCTCATAATTGTAAAACATTCTTAGACTTTCTTATACAGTCCATAAATGAGGGTATTGCAAATTTATGACAATGTTGTTATTAAATGTCATGTTCTTGTCAACCATAACCATTAATTCAGCAAACTGTTCATCAGCCATAACAAATTTATACTAATATATAAGAGTTTGTTTGTTTGTTTGCTTGAGCGCGCTAATCTCAGGAACTATTGGTCCGATTTCAAAAATTATTTCAGAGTTAGATAGGCCCACTTACCGAGGAAGCACCTATGAAAAATGTTTCAAAATAGGAGTTTTTTTCCTTTGAATATCAATTTTTCTTTCAATATCATCATCACGCTAAAATTAAATCTATTTTTATTTATTTTTTTTTTCTTTTAAAAATAATATAAGAAATACTTTTTAGTTATGCCTAATATTCCCTTTTTCCCCTCCTACAAAGCTTAAATTAAA
Source organism: Charaxes varanes (assembly GCA_024363005.1). Taxonomy (NCBI): domain Eukaryota; kingdom Metazoa; phylum Arthropoda; class Insecta; order Lepidoptera; family Nymphalidae; genus Charaxes; species Charaxes varanes. The sequence continues at coordinate 1,068,388 of JANCMC010001028.1, forward strand.
AGCTTGTATTAGGAGTGGGTGCGACAATATCCCCAACGGCGGTGGGGTTTGAACCGGGTACCTTGCGCAATTCAGTCCATACCTTATACCGTTGAGCTATTGAGGTTCTAATCTAATTTTTTTGTTACCTAACTTTACGCGGACAACATCGCGGGCTCAGTTAGTATATAGTAAAAAGTCACTTAAAATGAACAGTTAGTCCGAAATATGAAGTCGGTCCGCGCAAAAAAGGTATTTCACTTAACAGCATGTGCTTTTGAACATCTGCCCGTGGAATGAAGCTATTTTGCGCAGCTGCCTGCACTAACTTGGTATAATTTGGCTCAAAAAATCGTTTAAATTTAATAGTTATTATATACTTCTTATCAGACAACTAAGGCGAACGAAAAATGGCAAATAAGGCGAAGAAGAAAGGAGGAAATGTCTAATAAAAAAACTAAGAAGACCGTGGTAATAGTGCTCAAAAAGTGTTTTATAGATCAAGGTTTCTGAGTAGTCACCGAAGAAGTTGACGTTGAAGATGTATCATTTAATTCGGAATAAGAATGTAGCGGTTGCTACATAACTAGATGGCAATGATGTCAAGTGGAAAAGGTTACACCAAAGCAAAACTAGATGGCGCTAACATTCATGATAACATCTACCTTCAATTGTGCAACGATCCAACAATCTCTTTATATGCAAAGTATCATAAATTCATTAACTTTTAATACATTTAATTTCTATTAAAAAAAAGAAATATATTCCTAAAAATATGTCTTCATGCCTTTTTAACCGGGATGGTGTAAACATTATTGAAAAGGATTTATGTATTAAGAGTGAATAATAAAAAAAAAATATATTCAAAACGTAACGTAACTTACTGGTTTTTTTGAGTTAGTTATCAAGTTACTAATAAGACTTTTTATTTTGGAGACATTTTCTTCTTTGATAAATATGCTTTCATTGAGGATGTTGTAGCTTAATCAGTTGCCGGAATTTGAGTCTATCGCTAGATTAAGTATTTGTTACCACGGCCGGGTCATAGATGGGTAACCCATTTTAACACTGGTTTTTCAAATATCGGAACTCCTCAGTACTTCGAAATGCACGTAAAACAGCAGAATCCGATTAGTATCACATTGTGATAATAGTCGTGTGATTGTTGTTAGTGTTCTGATGATGACGTCACACGCAAGCTAAGCGGATCCTCGTACCGGGATAAAGCTAGGAAGAATATACTTTCGTATGACGATACGTGATAACATACGAAATTAGTGTGGAAACAGTTTAAGACGGAATGCTGGCTACCTGGTAGGTACCTATTCATTCTCATCGCAGTCCTAAATATGCCCATGTTAACCTGATTTAAAAGTAAATGTGCTCTCAGAGCATACCATGTCTTGGCCATTTGTAAAGAAAGGCACAGGAAGTACTGGTTACGTAACGCTCGGCAAAGACTGCCCTTGAGGTCTTCCGGCAAGCAAAGGCACAGAGGGATTTAAAAAGCTGGGTGGCAACCTCCCCTAGTGGAGAGGCATTTAAAGATCTAGAAAGAAAGGTAACAACGTTCGTGTGAGACTAGAATAGACTAGACATAGCTGGTTCTGTGGTAAGATGTTATAAGGAAAATAACTTTAAAAGTAATTTCCACTAAGTATATTTCGAGTTTTCGGCGATCATTAGAGGCTCAGATTTTCCGCACCGCGCTCGCCAATCCCTTCCTAATTGACTTTTCTTTTGGTAAACTTTTTTGGCGTGGTAAACAAACCAATATACTTTGTAAGTGGTTGCCCAATACATAGATTCAATGTACTTTACAACATTTTATACGTGTGTATTTGCATGAGAAACTAAACTACTTTGCTTTAATCCGCGAATGAATACGAGGGAAAATCGGTGTAATGCTACAACCCGCCCGCGTTGACGCTATAGAAGGATCCACTGAGGGAAGGAACCTTTTTATCCTAAGTAAAGTCGGTTCATCGCCTTACCCAGATATATATATATCCACTACTATAAATATGTACACCTACACTACTATATATATATATATATATATATATATATATATATGCACTGTTTATGACTTCATACTTCAAAAATGTACCCCTTATGTTAAGATACTGAAGAGGGTATTCCTCCGAATTCTGCATTAATCTTCGCTGTAATATGTTAATACTGACATATGAATATATTATATTCAATTTATTCTTCAATGTAAATGCGAATTTACCGTTGTATTATGCGATTACAAGACGAAAGAATCATCATAAATTCTGAATAAAGCTCTTACTGTCAGGCTCATATCGCGTTAGTAATCCTTTTAAAGTCGTATATTTAACTTTCATCTCTAAACTGATGTATGTTAATTGAAAATATGCCTATATATTACATTCGTAAACACTCTTTTCAAAACCTGGATTGCTTAAATACTTTTAGATATTATTTTATATATTACACTAAATACAATTTTGAGCACTTATTGACGTTGGAAGTTTGTGTCGTGTAACGTACATAAATGCATATCAATAAGTAAAAGTAAATGAAGAAATTATGATTTTCCTTTAAAAAATATTATCGCATCTAATAATTTGGAAACCCCTGGGGGGGGGGGGGATTGTAAAACGCTTCGAAAGCTAATTCTCCAACTCGAAGATAGAACCCATAATAAAAAAAACCTGTGCAAGAAATATCGCCTCCATCTTAAAAGAGCTATCTAGTTATGCCCTACAGTTAAACGAAACCCAAAATGTAAAATTATTATTATTATAAGATGCCAAAACCAAAATCTAAACGCATTACATAACTGTACCTTTCATGCATTTATTTTCACAATTGTAGAAGTTAGTTAGCGCGGACTGGTGGACGGACAGGCGGACGGACAAACGGACGGACAGACGGACAGAGCGAAACTATAAGGAATCCGTTCCTCGTACGACTACGGAAACTGAACATGGAATGTCGAAACATGTAGAACTAAATATAGAAGGGGCATAGGAAAAATATATTCAATGCCTGCATTTCGTTGAAATATGCAGATTGAAACAAAACAAAAAGTTCATTTCGGCATATGAAATAGAACTCGACGACATTACAGTTGAGTGAAATACGGTACCGAAAATAAAGTTTGAACACTAAAGTAATAAATATTCAAATTGCGCTCAACGCTTTTATTGTGTACTCAATTCGTGGTCATCGGCTGATAAAAACAAACAGCATTTTTCTATAGGTACTAGGCAGTTACTTTGTGGAGTTAAGTTTATAGGTCAGGACTAATGTATGATGCATCGTGCGATCTGAAGCTAGTGTGTTCATGCGTTCCGTACATAATTATAAAACTTTTTCTTAATCTCACGCAGTAGTTAATTTCATCACGCATTTAATGTTAATTTTTTTCTTTATTTATTATCATCAAATGTCAGGTCCTCGAATATCATGACTGTCCCACTAGTCACTCGGTATACGTCCATTCATTCATGAGCTCCTTTTTATGCTTGTTATTTATACAAAATAATATCGATACTTCACAACTGTCAGGCGAACTAATAAAGATAAGGTTTTTAATATTTTTCGGAGTCTTTTAAGTTGTCACGTGACAAATGATAAAATATATAGTTTTATAATAAACGGCTTTTTAAGCCCACGTTGGGGTATGGAGTTTGCTCGACTATTTTTGAACCAGTCCGAGGTCCTTCCTCCTGAGCTACCGATAAAATTTAGAAAGAACAGAAAAATATTACAAGTTGACGTGTCTATGTGCATTATTTTCTTTAATCTGTGAACTGGCTTACGCGCGCAAATACTTCCTTACTCCCTTGAGCCAGGCTAGTATTTGTCAGCTTTGTCTCTCGTCAGATGAGCGCCGATTATGCCTTCACAGTCATCTCGCTACGAATTTTCACTGCCGAACTTGGTAACGAACTTTCTACACAACTTTAGCAAAGAAATCATGTTTGATACAAATCATAAATATTTATTTGCATTGTTTTGAACACTTATCGACAATTTGCCATTTTAACGGCATGCAAAAGTGCAAGAATTTGTATGATTACTAATATAATCAAAATTACAATAATATTCTCGCAATTGCAATGATGCTAATAAAAATATACTTTTAACAGTTTGGTTAACGAAGACAAATATTATATTAATTTTTCTAGATGCGATAGAAAATAATCAGGCAAGTGCAAGTAAGCTTTGCGCACGAATAGTTCCGTACCATCAGGTAATACTATAGGTTATTTTAAGATTTATACTTTTCATAAGTTTTTGTTTATTGCTTTAACATTCTCAATATGTGCAAATCAATGAATTATTCTAATATCTCCATTCAATCCGGAGACACAGCTATTTTTGTCTTTTTAATTAAAAACTTATTTCAGTTAAAAATATGAACTATTAATAAAATATAATTATTGATTAAACGAACTTACCTTAAGTGAAGTTCTATCATAATTATACAAAGTAGTCTAGTTTATCATGCATGTCATGGATTCCAATGCTGTCACGTCAAGTGATGGTATTGTTGTCGCGTTTCGTTCGGTTTGTGAGACTTCTCGGTGACCTATACTCATCATTACAGGCCGGCAACGCATCTGCTTGCCTCTTGATCGTGCAGATGTCCATGGGAGTCAGTAGATACTTAGCTGCCTGCTGCCTGCTCGTTTGTCCCTAGTAATACAAAAAAGACCGCCGGGTCTGCTGGTACATACAGAGCTTAAAAATGTAAATTTTGAATGATCTACAAACGCATCAATTGATACGATCTTTTCGCATCATTATGAGCGACGATATTAAGTAATTATTAATGAGCAGGTTTCACTAACTAGCACAGAACAAAAGTAAAAGTCATCCACAACTTTCGTTTGTGATGTTACGTGCCGATGGACGCATGCGTTTTAAGACATCGGCGAAAGAATCATCATATAAATGTTTTTTTTTTTATGTTTATATGACTTTTTAAACGAGAATATTTCTTTACTTAATATGTGTTCACGATCGGATTTTAAATTGGGCAACGGAAACATGTGAATTACTTATAAAATTAATTTTCTTAAAATTAATACTTTTAATCGAAGTGATGGTTTTTTAAACCATTTTAACGATGTTTATATTGGAATCTTGTGCACTTTCTGTTTAATTGGAAAAAAGAGAAAAAGAAATATTTTATTGTATTAGTCCCCTCTACTATATATACTATAAGAACCCTACCTCAAAGAGACGCCATGGCGACGTTGCTGGTTACGTCCAAACAATTCATATTAAAATTGAGGACTAGTAACTCACTTGGCGACGGTTTGGCGACTCGCCAAAGTAGAAGCATAGCCACGATTACTACTGGTTACTGATTTAGCAATCGCAGATATCCATGGCTACGTTACCGGCGACGTCGCCATGGCGTCTCGGCGCAATAGGAGCCGAATTTTGCCAAATTTAATACTCCTCAGTCGGCGCAATTTTCGCAAAATGGTACCGAATGTATTGACGTCACGTAATAGTATAGATAGAATAGAAGATTATAATTAAACTCGCTGTGCCCGCGACATCGCCCGCGCAAAATTAAGTACAAAAAGATTTATTCCATCTTCCTCGATAAATGGGCTTTCTAATACTGAAATAATTGTTCAAAACGGACCAGCAGTTCCTGAGATTAGCGCGTTCAAGCAAACAAACTCTTCAGCTTTATATATTATGTATATAAAATTAGAAAGGACATCTAAAGCCGCACTTGTAATGTATTAAACGCCGGTAACGCATCTCAGGCTACATATTCAATAGAGAGATGTATCGAGACCTTCTTTAAATATATAAACACATATTAAATTGCCCACCCTGTGTCAAATATTCGAATCTTCCACCATACACAAATGTAAAGAGGGAAAAGGGGGAAACAAAAAATGGGAATTAATATTATAAAGTACAAACGTGGTTCGGAACATCCGCTCATTTCCTGATATTTGTTATCGACTTTCAGAAAAGGGTCCCTTTTTACGGAATCAGTTTTTTTGCGCGATCCGTTTGTCCACGGCTTCGTTCGTGTTGTTATAAATGTGAACGTGATTTTTTTTCTTTCATTCAATTTCGTGTTAAGCAAGAGATTAAATAAAAAATAACTGTCTGTAATTTCAGTGCGGGCCTAGAAGGCAGTGGCGGTACCATCATATAAAGGTGGGTTCAGACCAGAGGAACATAAAGCTAGAGCTAGAACAAGAGCATTCTGATAACGAAAGCTTGTTCTCAGCGTTTACACTTTGGTGTACGGATATATAAATAATAATTACTATACACACTATTTAACACAGGGATGTCTGTTCCTAAGGTAGACAACTTAATGCCTGTGTTATAAGTAACAAACGCCGTTTTTTTTGGAAATGTATAAATACATACATAAAGATAATACACCCAGACTCGAGGCGGGAATCGAACCCACGATCCCCGGAGCGGAAATCAGGGTCACTGCTCACTGCGTGAACAGGCCATTCAAAAATGTGAATACATAATCATTTTCCCTAAGTGTTATGAATTTTCGGAAAATAATTCTAGATTTCTTGAACCATATCTTCCAAGCGCGAAGATAAGATGACTTGCCATTTCATACAAAAACTTACGTCATACCGTCCAACTAACGACCGAGGACAATATTGTTTCATCAAATAACTTATTACATACAGTTCGTTACGACTACAACATACAACTATATCTAGTACTATATCCGAAGACCACATCTACCGTATACATGTAGAATTTATTCTATATCTGTTTCAGTTTAGAATAGAATAGAATCTATACCAATCTGTCTATATCTATATTAATAAATAATGCTTAAGAGTTTGTATGTTTACTTGAACGCGCTAATCTCAGAAACTACTGGTCCGATTTGAATAATTCGTGAGGAGGTCGTGGCCTAATCAGTGGTCGGCATTTGAGTTGATCGCTAAGTTAAGTTGCTCTGGCTGCGACCTGGTGATAGATGGGTGACCCATTCTAGCACTGGTTTATATTTGATTTTCGTTCAAAATAATTTTTCTAATGAGTTTTTAGCATGTTCTATCAACATGGAAATTTTCAAGTCTCTACGTCTAACAGTTTGGAAATTCTAGGGGTGGCCACCTTAGTGGCAGACAGACGCACGGACGGACAGAGCGAAATTATAAGGGTTCCATGTAACACTACGGAACACTAAAATATAGAATCTGTTTCGCAGAATTAAAATCGTTAGATCTATAAATTGAAAATGATTGATCTCAAATACTTTTATGGTTATTTGATAACTTTTATCAGACGATGTTTACATTTGAATCCAGATGTAAATATTTACATTTATCACGCTCTTGTGTTTACAGTGGAATAAACAAATAGATAAGAGGTAAACAGACTGTTTGACTGATGTACAGTCGACCAAGAAAGTGCTTTACCATTTTGGATGACAGATCCTAGTTAAAGAAAATGATGAAACGATGATATAAAAGACAACACAGAGTGCGCCGTCACAATCTTTCACAAAGAAGGCTTCAAGTACTGGACCCAATGGACTAACAGATGCATGAACGACAATCACATCACCAACGAAATTTACAAGTTTGTATTCCTTTACATTTAATCTTTCATCGCATCTCATCTCATCTCATATATATATTTATAAAGAGAGTCAATCACCGATCACTGTTAACATTTTTATAAGAATATTATACAACTAGAATATCTTACGCTATATCATACTGGCTGAACTCCGCCACACAACTATTAATCTTTCACCTTACGAACTCTACAACCTACGTTTGTTCCTTAGGTAGACAACTTAATGCCTGTGTTATAGGTAACGGACCTCTGTTCTACACAAAAATGGTTTCTTTTTACAAATATATATGTAATTACATATATACATCTAAATAACGCTTTATTTTATTAAATCGATTTGAAACAGTACTCGTTATGCAGCGGTTATGTTTTCGTGTCACTTACTGCAGACATTTGAAAGAACAGTGTTCTTAACTATGTATATTTGTAGATACTTGTCCTATTTAGCGTTCCTCCTCTCGAGCGGCTCTTTAATTTCCGTAGAGAAACGCTATCTCTACACGCAAAGAGACAGATTCTACATTATCTTTACCTGAACTCTAAAGACAGGGTAAAGATAGTACTATACAGTCCTCCTGTATATATTTATTTTATAGTCTTTACCGTAAAGATACATTGGACGCGCTCCGAACTCAGTAAGGCCTATTTGAAGTCTAAGCATCGATCTACGGTAATAGTGCGGTCTGAAATCCGAAGTGTATTCGAGCCAAGAACTCCAGCTTTTTCTACAGATGAATTGCACTGATCAGACGTGTATGCTACAAATTTAGTCTTTATGCCTTCATCTATATCAGGATTGCTTTTGGATAGTCTTCGAAACGTCTTGTCTTTAGCAGCCAATAGAGCAACGTATGTTGCTTCGCTGGCGGATCCCTGTCAAGTGTTATTCAGTGAGTAAATATATTTTTTAGATTAAATTAGACAGAATTATGCTGATTTCTGCTTCATTTACTATTTATAATATTTCATGCTTTAATACAAGTAAAAATTGGTTGTAGTTAAATCAGTGAAACCCGATTAACCAAGCGATTGACTAAGTGGTGGGCATTTCAGTCGATCGCCTGGTTAATCGGGTCTTAACGCGGCCAGATGATATATGAGTGATCAATTCTAATGCCAGTGCCAGACATAGCTTCATTTGAATGAGCATGTAGTGTGGCCGGGGACTTTAGGTAGCTGCGCAAATGTTTGTAGAACAAACACTTTGAGCTAAGTCTGATGCTGGCATACCACTCGTTTACAAATAGCTGACCTCTTCAGTGTTTCGGAGGGCACATAAAAAAGTGGATCCCTTTTTAATGTAACTGAGTAATACTAGTCCGGAGATTGTAGAGATTATGGGGGTTCCGGGGATGACGTCAGATGGCAGGCGGTCATCTTAACTTGTCACCACAGCCACATCTTCTGTAATTTAGGCGGACTCTGGTACTAGACAGGGATAACGGTAGCCAAACGAAGAAATGAATCTTCGCTCTTTATAATATTAACTGTATATATGTTGCTCTCTGCATCATTGATCCTGTATTTCTTCCAATAATTTAAGTAAATCTTACCTGTATAATTCCACCTCCAGGTCCACTGGAACTATTTAAGAAATCCTCAGGTAATCCCAGTAGTTTACCAAGCCAATCCATGGTGACTACTTCAAGTTCGGTGCACACTGGACTTGCTTTCTGTAACAAATAATTATATTATAACTTCTTGCGCTTGACGTTAATGCCCCTTCTAAGCAAGAACGTATTCTAAGCTATGGAAAGCTTAGAAGACCTATTTACTAAGGCCCATTTCCTTTTTATTAAATATAATAAGGTATTCTTTAAAAATACACACTTCCAGCCTATTCTACTGCATCGGCGATAACGTCTCGCTAGCGAGCCTTATTGACGTCATGCTCGCTAGCTACGCTGGATGGCAAGCAGTTGCCTCCTTCAGTGAGAGCGTCATATCGCTGAAGGAGGCTCATGGAAGAGAGAGCACATGGAATTTAATCCCAAGATGGAACACTACACGCGAAAATGCTATTCACGTCCCACTATATTCAGAAATCCGATCCAAACGAATAAATCGAAATTAAAATAAATGGCCAAAAGTGTCGCAGTTACATTCAAATTTCAAAATCAAAATCTTAGTAACAAAGAAAGACAAAACATATAATAAAATATATTTAGTAGAAATCAGTCTAGGTAATATTTCATTTAAAAAAAAGGTATACAGTTATTACCTGAATTTTTCTTCCCTGCAACTCTACAAAAATAGATATCTTATAATATTTTTCGAAGTAGTGGTAAAAATGACATATATATGAAGTAATATATAAATTTATATCTATACTAATATGTAAAGCTGTAGAATTTGTTTATTTGTGTGCTTGAACGCGCTAATCTCGGGAACAACTGGTCTGAATTGAAAAATTATTTCAGTGTTTTGGCCTATTTACCGAGGAAGGCTAGGCTGTATATCATCACGCTAAAATTGAATCTATTTTTTTACCTAATATTACGCGGACAAAGTCAAGAGCACAGCTAGTGTGAATATAAGTGAACTAGCTCACCCTATTTATCCGTGATTATAGCATACGAAAATAAACAATAAAATACACACGTTAGAATGTTTTATTGAAAGTTTTTGCGCATATATCGATAGCTTAGCTTATTTTTTTGTGTTGTTGCGAGTTGCATGCGAAAATATTATTCACGTCTTACCATTCTACATATTTATTATACTATTCCACGAATTTATAATTCTCTCAAAATCAGAACGCAAAATCACAAAAATACTATAAAATCAGAACTAACAAATTTTTGAAAAAGAGGCTTTACAAAACTTATTGTGCAGAGACAAAAAAGGCGTCACTAACCGCTAAATATTCTTCTTAATTGATGTTAATTAATGAAATTGGTCCAGACCATTCATCAAATGCGCCGCGACGTTAAATGATTGATTATGTTTAGCTAATGACTAATATTATATTCAAACACTAGCCAAGGCCCGCAACTTCTCTTCACTTAATTATCTGCTAATTTAGGGTTTTTTTGAGGTCTGCATTTAAACAATTTAATCTAATTTTTGAGAGCCTTACAATTTACATGTAATATAATAAATATGTACAGGACTATATGACACACATGCTTGTAGCCGAATTGGGCCGGCGCGTCCATTTACCAGTACCTCTTTCTCACATGAGATCGGCGTGAAGTGGCGGCAATGCTGCCACGTCTAGTGATGGTGTTGTTGTCGCGTTTCGTTCAAAAAAAACTGGGCCTTGGAAAAAAGCTTGGGAAACGCTGGTCTAAACAATTCCTCAGAATAACCTTTTTTTCATTTCATCTATGTAATGGTTCGCAATCCTATCTGCGATTATTGCTTTTCAACACACAGACTGTGAATTGAATTTTTGTCTTACCTCAACGCACGTTTCGCTTCAAAACCTCACGCTTCAGCACTGTTATGAGAAAGACTATACAAAAGGTCATTTATTCGTAATATTGTGTGTGTTTGTTTTCGCGGACATGAGCGAGGTAAATTAATTTTTCGTGCTTAGATTTATTTTGATTACATCACTTAAACGTGTGCTTACTATTGTCGTGACAACATCTTTTTTTTTTTAATTTTACTGGAAATAATAGCCGAAGAAAAGCTGATTAACATGCAGTAATCTGTCTTACATTAGAATTGACGGTACTAATATTAATTTGTCTTTCTAATCCAAGAATAAAAGAAATTGACTATTGAGATCGAAATCCGAGCCGTTTTTACCAGAAAAAAATGCTTTAATTAGTAGATCATTGTAAAAATGACGTTTTGATTGTAGAGATACGAGACTTCTAGCATAAAATTAAACATAGAGGCAAGTGCCAAAAATATCTAAACAAAAAAATAACGAAATCGAGTTGTCTTTATGCTTCTTTTAGACATATATTTAAAACTAGCTATACTCTCGACTTCTTCCGCGTAAAATAAGGTAAAAGAAATAGATTCCATTTTAGCATGTGATATATAGCCTCGATAAATGGGATATCTAACGCTGAAAGAATTTTTCAAATCGGACCAGTAGTTCCTGAGATTAGCGCATTCAAGCGAACAAACAACCTCTTCAGCTTTATATGTTAGTATAGATTTTTTATTTTGTATATTTATTTTATTTTATATTCTCCTAGAAACGCTCTCCACGTCTAGGAAATGTGACCTTATTTTTCTTTAATTAAAAATATTCATTATCGAACACGGATCTAATTGGGAATCTGTACCTCATTATGAAAGTTGGTTACAAATAAAACTATTATTAAAAAATATAAATATGTTTTATTTACATCATGGTACTCCTTAAACTAGCTGTGTACATTTTAACAAGTGTGTATGACTATTAAAGTATTATAAACAAAACTAATTTAAACATTATTCTTTACACTCTTGGTGGCTTACTAATGGGTCTGTAGATGGGTCTTAGGGTAGTAGGTTCAGTATCACGTGACCTCGATATGATATTTTGAGGGTTTTTTAACGCTACCTTTCTTTGCACCGTCGTGGGGGTAGTTTCATGTTTATGTGCCATAAATACGGGCCGCTCGTTATTGCTGCCCGTTTTGGAAGTTCTACTAGAGGTTTTCGATGGTTCTTTTACGCGTTATAGAAACGTTACAGAAATGAAATAAAAAAAACTTCTATCTTTAGCGTACATAAGTTAGAATGAATATAAGCTTCTACGCTTCGAAAAACAGAAGCAGCGAAGATGGACTGATGGAAGAATGGTCGTCGGAAACATCAGATTTGAAGACCTTCGTAACCATATCAATCCAAGTAAAGAAATAGTTGATGTCATATAAATCGTACAAAAACTGTAATTCTATTAACAAATAATTCCTATTTTTATTCTGAAATTGCTATTTTTCGATATGCAAATGTTCGATGTTTTTTAGATAATATGTATACCAGTTTATCGTTTTTAATATATGTAAAATCTAGTCGACCGGTAGGTATGAACTTTATCAACTACAGGCCAGCTTTCTACCGTTAAATAATATTACTAAATAAATACATAGGACTATAAACATATAGTCGTATATTTCTAAGTTAACTTAGTAACTGTGTTATAGGTAACAGCCGACTGATACACAATTTTTTTGTAACATATAAATGCATTGCATACTTATATACATATGCAACCAGACACGACGAGGGAATTGAACCCACAACCCTGAAGCGGTAGATAGAGCAGAGTCAAATTTTATCACTCGAATTAACTAGTGAGTAGTTCGAGTTGCAATGGTAGCACCGCGCGAGCTACCTGATGGCCAGTGTTAAAAATTTTACTTCCCCTTTTCCGCCACTATTAAAATCCATTTCTCTTTTCGATACATTAAATTAGATTTTTCGGTCAAAGGAAAAGACAAAAACTACCTTTAATTATAATATATGTAATATATTGTTAGTTATAATTATAATTGAAATTATAAAAGTAGATGTTTTTATATTTTAGTAAAACGTTCTTTTTAATCTGTGTTAAATGTCTGTCAGTATTGCCACCATGACAATCATGACGTAAGACGAATCTCATTGGTCAGCCGCAATGGCGGCATTAGTGACATATCGCGTTTGCAGTGTTACCATCATTGATAACCGAATGAGGAATTTCTAGGTAGAAGTCAAAATCATATATAAAAGTGTATATATTTATTCATATACACTTTTTTGTAAGCATTTATAATAATAATAATAAACTTTATTCGCCAAACATACTACTACTTCCTAGCGTTACCCCGGTTAAATACCAGGGTCCACTTAGATTGTAGAGGAGTCTGAACAATTCCTCCGAACACTCCCCATGATACATGCGGTAAAAGATGCAGAGTGAAGCCACATCTCTTCGCATACTACGGTTCCCTCTTGACGTTCCCTATGACGTGACTGCTTGACTGAGGTGATCATCTCTTACCACTAAATGTAATTGTAGGTAAGTGAAAAAATTTTTGTCAACAAGAATATTAAAAGACCTTTGTAAAAATTTTCCTTCAAGCATTTGAAAGGATTTCACAATTTTCATTTCTTATTTTACTATTTTTAATTTTTGAGGTGTCAGACAAAATCTTTTAACCTAATTCACGAACAGAAACCAATAGTGTGACCCGTTTGATATTAAATGGTCGGCAATTTTCCTAGAAATACTGAGATTCGCTGAGAATACTGAATAATTTTCAATTTTAGATTGTATGTTCTTCAATATTGTTCTTATATTATATTTTATATGTTAATTTTAGTTAATAATCATAACGTTCATTTCTAATTGTTGAGAATTTAGTGTAAAAGCTTTTAAGGTAGAAAAGCGAATTCTTATCGCTTATTTTGAAAGTATTTTTATTTCGTCCCAGTATCTTATATTCTCCGCCTGCTGAAGCTGAAATTCCTGGTCCGTACGACCAGGAATTTCAGCTGCAAGTAAGACAAATTTCAAAGATTGTTCGCAGCATCGTTGCATGGCTACCGCACATACAATTAGAAGTTTTTATTGAAAATAATATTGAGCACAGAAATTTTATTGAAAATAATATTGTGTACAGAAATTTTATTGAAAATAATATTGAGCACAGAAATTCTATTGAATACAAAAAAAATCTAATAACTGTAATTTGTATAATGTAAAATGTTTCGTTTTGTAACCAAACAGTTATTTTTATGTTATTAGCCGACGGATGGATATCCGTCGATTAATCCGAACATTAATTACGATGCAACTTTTATTGACAGATAAACAGGTAATCGAGATAAACAGGTATACAAGAAAAATAAGGTATAATTATTATTTTTGAAATATTTAAATTTTTCTGCAGAAAAAGGCTATTCTCTAACATTACAGCATTACTATAGGTTTATAGAATTGCATAAGTTTTCTCTATTTTTATATACCGATATAACCTTCCTGCTTATTTTAGATTACCGTAAGATAACGCCGTATTGTATCAACAATTGAAAACGACCGTCTGTCCGTTTAAGGTAAAATGAAATCGCAGTTTTAACAGTAATTTATCGGTTCAACTTATTTATTTACGAGTGTCGGTTGATTCGGGAGACCTGTCTTCAATTCGGTTGCTAACAGATCTAGATCTCGACACGTAACGCGGAAAACTGGACCGGAGCGATCACTCTTATTCCTTGACATTTCGCTCCCCGCATTAATCGCAAACTTTTCCCAATAAGGATGTCTTGCAGGTTTAATATTACGTGGACGAAGCCGTGGTAATCAACTAGTCTTGAATAAAATCAGACTGAAAGTGTCTTCAATTCGGTTGCTATCAGATCTAGATCTCGACACGTAATGAGGTAAACTAGACCGGAGCGATCACTCTTATTCGTTGACATTTCACTCCCGCATGTATCCCATCTCGGGCACCGCGCTATTGACTTTGGTCCACTCAACGTTATATGGCATTTTATCGAATCAATTCTGGTTCAAATCTAGTTTCCACTAGAGAAATAAGGAGATATATAGACTTTCAAAGACAGGTAAGAGCTCTAAATTTTACCTATTTTCGGTTGAAATTGAAAGTTATGAGTTCCTTGTCTTTAGAATATAAGAAGGAAGCTGTAATACAGATTTAAAATAAAACGTGTAAAGAATAATAAAATTCCTTTTTTATTAGGGTTCCGTAGTACTACAAGGAATCCTTATAATTTTCCATGTTGATAAAACATAAAAACTTGTTAGGAAAATTATTTTGAACAAAATCGGACAACTTTTGAATTTACTTAACAAATACGTTTATAGCGTATCAGAGGCGGAACGAAGGGTTCCGCATCTCATATAAGCGTGTCTAGACACGCTCTTGGCCATTTTTATTCTCAAATCCTGTCTGTGATATGGAGAATATCGTGGCCTAATCAGAGGTCGGCATTCGAGTGTCGGCATTAAGCGATCACTCGGTTAAGTAGCTCTGGTTGCGACCGGATGATAGATGGGTGACCCAGTCTAAAACTGGTTTATATTTGATATCCGACCTCCTTCATGATACACCCAGAAATAATAATAAATAAATATATACAATTCTATATGACACATGGGCGTCTGTTCCTAAAGTAGACCACTTAATGCCTGTGTTATAGTTAACAGACACCTGTTATACACAATTTTTTTGTAAAAATATATAAATATATACTTATAGATAATACACCCAGACTTGAGGCTTGAATCGAACCCACGACCCTCGGAGCGGAAGGCAGGGTCACTGCCCACTGTGCCAACGAGCGTCATATATAGTGTAAAAAACATCGCACCGGATACGCATCCCATGGGTTCAGTACATGATTCTAGACTCCCCAGTGGTGAAATTTTTCGTCGGCTTTTTCTTGGTGCGGCGCAGCACGCCGCCTACGCCCGCCTGCGGGCGCGCCTGCGGCACGTGGCCGCGGCCGCGCTGCACGCCTTGGCCGCCTTGCATCTGCACTGCGGGTGAGTTCACGCAGGCGTAAATTAACTCTTTACATCTGTGATGTTCAATGTATGTGCTGGTGAACTGTAATTTGCTTTTGTAATTGTTTCATAAACATACTTTGAATGCACGCCCCGCGATAACCGTATATTTCGTCGAACGAGCGGACGCGGGTGGTACAAGTGTGTAGTCTGTTAGAATATTTAGTAGAATGCACGAAAGTTACAGTTCAAAGGGGAGTTATCGTTGAGCGAAACTTTGCTAAATGTTAATTGTACATTTTATAAAATGTTTCAACTTTCATTAATTGCTGCGTCCTTTTTTTCTTAACCAACCTTGAACGTGTAAGTAAACAAGCGCGTTTCGTAACCGAGTTTCGTTTACTCAGATCGTCGTACAGTCCGGAGTTTGGGCACAGCATCGCGGCGGAGATGGAGGCGTGCTTCTCGGGCGGGCTGGACGTGCTGGCGCAGGACGCGCACCGGCTGCCCGCCGCGCTGCTCGGCGACCGCGCCGCCGCCCAATATGGCACTGCGCTGCTCGCCGGATTACACGGTACAGACACAGGCTAAAAGTCGTTATTCATATAGAATATGGAATTTACAAACTTTTATGAACGTCATATGTATAGTTATTGTTTAATAATTTGGTCATAAAATTTTATGAGAGATTATGAGAAAAAAACGACCACACGACTGGAATAAAACTCCTTTTGTTTCATTTATATGTATGTATATATGTCGCAGGCAGATAACTTATTTCGCCGTTCAACTAACAGCCTAGCCTTTTTACTAAAGGGCGCCCTTCAACTAGCTTCCTGAATGATATTTAGCCAATTGATCAAACACCTAGGCAAATGACTTTTGAAAAGTCGAGAGAAGTAAAAGGAAGTCGAAAGTAAACAGGTTAACCGTTTGATTGAACGGCTGCTTGAGCTAGTTAGCTGCGGCACATAAATATATATCACACGCCTCGCTCGATCACACTTTTCGTAACGTTCTAGTCAGGCGTGCGTAAAGAAGTTTTACTTCAAAAATAAATGAAACGAAAAGAGCACACTCATTTCTCAAGGGCCGACAACGCACCCTCGAGCCCTCCGGCGGTGCAATTATCCACTGACCTCGGTAGTCTCTCTACGTGAACAATACACCGATCCGCCGCGTGCCGCGTCCGCCCGCAGAGCCCGACGCGCCAATAATTCAATGGTATCATAATAATGTATTTGCAATCACTACATATTTATAGGAGACGTATTGATTTGTAACAATATACAAAAATTTTTGATAGAAATATATAAATGCATGCATATAGATAATCCAATCAAACTCATGGCGGGAACGGAACCCACAAGCCACGGAGCGGAAGGCAGGGTCGCTGCCAACTGCGCCAACAGTCCATTTAAATATATATGTTTTTTTTGTGCGGAATCCTAATTATAAAGCTAAAAGAAAAGTAACATCATCTATCTACCAGTGAAAATCCCGCCAAAATCAGTATAGCCGTTTCAAAGAATACCCGGAACAAACAGACAGTAAAACAGACAAAAATGCGTTTTTGCTATAGGTATCGTAAATAGTCAAATGCAATTAAAAAACTAATTTTGATGTTACAAACAGACCCTTCGACTTTTTTTTTTTAATTAGCCCATTATGTGCTACTGCTGAGCAAAGGTCTCCTCCTTCTCGGTCCACTTTCATCTTCCTTGGGCCAATCTCGTCCACGACTTCCCCGCAAAAGCATCCAAATTATCGCGCCACACATTCTCGGTCGCCGACCTGATGGGCATCCAAGAAGTCGCGTTATTGGCCCACCTTCGCGATATTATTTATATGCCTATGTTTCACACACATCTGTCGCAGAACTGCTAACCGCTAGAATAAGTGCGTTCTGTATTGGAGATGTGAGATATCGACAAACGTAGCGTGGGGCGCCCCCGACTAGATGGAGCGACGATCTACGCAAGTTAGCTGGCAGAGACTGCATGCGTGTAGCCGAAGATCGGGCTAAGTGGCGCGCCTTGGGATAGACCTATGTCTAGCAGTGGACTGCCGCAGGCTGCTGATGATAATATATTTAAAGTTACAGGTAAAGTTAATAATATCAAACAAACCAGCATCGCGACCATCTTCCAAAGCCCAAGCTGCGATAGATTCCAGGTGATTAGCAGTATTAATGGATGCCAAACAATCCTTTCTTGGTACAGCCGCAGTCACTCCAATAGTACCAGTGTTGGCTTTTACGCCACATAAGTACGCGGATGAGGTGCATGCAGAGTCTGGTATTTGAGCGTCCACACAGTAAGTCTAGATGATTAAAGACGTTATTAAATGCAATTAAGTTGTCATACAAGAGTACACTTTTTAAGATTCCGTAATCCTAGAAGGAACCTTTATAGTAACGCTGTGCCCATCCGTCCGTCTGTCTGTTCGCTCGCAAAGCGCCCCCCTTCCAAACTATTGGATATAGACTTGAAATTTTCCTCGTTGATAGGACACGCCAAAAACTCACTAAGAAAAATATTTTGAGTGAAATTGGACAACTTTTGAAGTTATTTAACAACATTATGGAGTATCAGATACGGTACCCTTCTCTTTAAGCATGTCTTGAAACGCTCTTGGCTTCTATATTATGTAAAGTGATAAATGGATGGCTCTTCTCATGCATCCATCCAAGTAGCCATCGCAGCCCCATACAAAATGCTTTTAAAATCAATCTTTCGTTGTCTTTACCTCCCTAAAGTGTCAGGGTAACCCTATTTATTAAACCTAGAAGCAAGAATACAAAATGCAAATAATTGTTTGGCTTTAGCAACTATACTGCGTAGTTTTTTTAAGACATTATTCTGGAAAGTAGAACCACTTCTACTCTACAAAACACCTAATGCAGTATGAAGGCACTTCCCCAGGCGAAAGCTTCGCATTGCGAAGGAAAAATCACATCACACACAAAAATACAGTCTCATATAAAATTTAATATCTACAGAAGCGTAATTCTTGATTCTTAAAATTATCTTCGTCAAAGAATCAAAGGCTGACGCCATCACGGCGTAAACTTTTTATGCGTCAGTTAAAGTTGACCCAATATTTGTTTTACGAGTACAACGAATCGGAATATAAATCTACCCT
Source organism: Charaxes varanes (assembly GCA_024363005.1). NCBI lineage: Eukaryota > Metazoa > Arthropoda > Insecta > Lepidoptera > Nymphalidae > Charaxes > Charaxes varanes. Next base: position 1,087,493 of record JANCMC010001028.1, read on the forward strand.
GCTTAACTTTAACGTTACAGATTTATTAATCATTAGGTATTCTTTATGTTATATCTTATAGAGACACTTGCTGTTCTTCAAATCAAATCTTTAAAAAAAAAGTTTTATTCAAGTAGACTTCTTTATGGAATTTTGAATCTTCTAATATTTTTAAAGCACTGGTACTATTTTTTATAAAGTTTATAATCTAGCTATGCCCGCGACTTCGATCGCGTAAAATTAGGTACAAAATTAGATTCAATTTCAGCGTGATGACTTATAGCCCTTCCTCGATAAATGGGCTATCTAACAC
>JANCMC010001028.1:1089133-1191332 GCA_024363005.1 Charaxes varanes
CCGTCCTTAGACTCGCCTTGTAAGCACGTAGATGTCCCTGCTAGTATTGACCAGAGCCGCTCAACCTTGTCTGCAAAATCATCTGAAAAAACTTCAAAAACAGAAATCACCAGGTGATACAATCAGTATTTATTTGATTCACTGTGCTGATAGACTTACCTATATATATACTCGACTATTTAATAAACCCATTCAATACGGTTGTGTTCCATCTATGTGGAAATCGGCTTTTATTACTCCAGTACATAAAAATCGTAATAAATAACATGTCACCTAAATACCTCACCATATCTAAACTATGCATGATAGCAAAAGTATTTGAAAAAAATTTTACTACCATGCTTACTCAGTTTTAAAGCAATCGCTTTCTCAGTTTTAAAATGGTATTTTAAAAAGACGTTCAACAGTTATAAATTTACTACTTTTTAATGACATCCTTGCGGATAATGCGAATAAATATGCTCAGGTGGATGTTATCTATGCTGAATACAGCAAAGCTATTGTTAAACTTGACCATTTACAAACTTCAACTAACTAGCATCAAGGTTAACTACAATCAAGATTACCTACTTCGATGTTTACATCATATATTAATAATAGATCATACAATGTAGTTTTAAGTAATTATACCTTTAGATGGATAATGGTACCAAGCGGTGCACCTCAAGGATCCTTATTGGGACTCCTTTTATGTATTATCTTCATTGCGGATACAAGTACCCACAAGTAGCTACCACACATGTTTACAATTTACTATAAGATTGTGTCAAAGCTTAGAGACATGACAAGGGTAAAAATATTAAAGGTCAAATATTACAATGTTGCTGTACAAGAAATTAAAATTTTGTATATCTAAAGATCTGTGTCCGAATTACGACCACCAGGCGATCACTTCTTATAAATAAATATAAATTACAATACACGAACGTATAGTTTTGTTGTGATGTACTAAAATTTATTATTTTTATATATGGTTTATAATGTCTACTAGATAAATAGATAACAAGGCAACGATTTTTAAATAATTATTATACAAGTGTGGCCCGCAGACATCTAGTTGCTTAACGATGTAGCCCTTGCCTGCCAAATGGTTGCCAACCTCTGCTATAGACTAATCAAGAAAAACATCTGTATTGTAATCTTGTGTCAATGTGTCATCTCAAATATATTAGGAATGATAAGTAATATGGAGATATAGTTGAGATAAAAGACAAAATATATATTTATATGTTAATACGTGAAGCAAATACTTTAGGTGGTACCATTTTACAAAATTTAGACGGAAGAGGGAGTATGAAATTTATTACAATTGTAGTTCATATACAAGAAGGTGTGCGAATACATTTTTAAATATGCAATATTAATATATTAAAATATTAAACCACACGCACACCAATGCCAAACTATTTACACCATTTACGCACACATGTATTAGATGACGTCAAAGCGTAATCGTGACAACCGTATTATCAAATTTTACTTTTATGTGAATAGAATATTATATGTCGTTACATAAAGGTTTGTGTGCGAATTTCAACCAGCCGGCTATCTGTAGTTAATGAGCAAGTTTATCATAAAGTGTTTTCAGAATATTGAGCAAAGGAAAAGAAAGGAATATAAATTAACAGTATACTTTATTTATTTACAATAACTTTAATATTACTTATTTATTCTAACGTCTATATGTTATATATTATATTAATTTAAATACCTAATATAATAATCGTAATAACATAAATTGTACAACAGCTATGAAGAGAATTATCGGTTGATGATCGGCGTCGGTAGTCACTAAGCGATGAACCGACTGCTCGTTTGCCGTTTGTAAGATATATTTACAAAAAAGAGTCTGAATTATCAACGCCTTGTAAGCTTCATACTAGGCAACTTCCGAAGAAATAGACAATAAGACTAGCAGCGAGAGATAGCGAAAAAGAACAGCGTTAGCAACCTCTAGACTTCTCACAATCAAAAACACAACACAGTCATTATAATGTGGTTTACTTGAAGGGCCAGTACAGTGGTCGAAGACGACCAGGTAGGCAGAGGAAGAGGTGGCTAGACATGGAAGCCTTTGCGGGAAAGAAATGGATTCAAATGGCTCAGGAAAGGAAGGTGTGGCTGGAAAAGGAGGAGGCCTTTGCCCAGCGGTGGGACAGTATTGGCTAATTAAAAAAAAACTTGTAGGACGGAGGTATCGTCAACCAAGAAATCTGTTTGCCACTCTGAGGACGAGTTTCGTTTGCACGTCAATTAGTTAAAAGGCTCATTTTTGCTTGTTATCTATTACGTTAATTTCTAACAATAACTTATAGCAAAATTGTCTATAAGTAGGAGCTGTCATTCAAAACGGTAAAGCACTTTCTTGGTCGATATATCTTTAGTCAGGTAGCTCGATAAAGAATTCAAGCTGATAGCAATAGAATAATATGGTATCTACTCTCAGGTAATAAAGGATACAACTATCAATTAAACGTAGGCCACAACTGTCTTTGTTTGGGATGATAAATCATTCGAGCTGCGGATATTGGGAGACATTAGCTACGGGCATTGTGCCCTTTGATAGTTCCGAGATGGGGTTCACGTTGTGCACTATTAATTATTGAAGAGTTACTGACCCAAATATCAAAGAACATATCTGCATTAATAGTTCACATGATGAAAGCATAGTCTGAGTTCATACGTAAGACCATTTTTTAGTACGCAAGGGTTAGGTTTGATGGCTTAAGGCGGAATTTTAATTTACTACGTGTTATACCGGAGCCAGACATAGCTCAAAGTGTTTGTACATTTTTTTCCTTGAAGTTTTCGACCCTTAAGCGTGCCTGTGACTTCTATCGTAATTTGTCCAAAAAAAGTTCCATAGATATATTTGCACCCGAATCTCTATTGTTTAGTATTTTATTTTCTAAGAGTTTTTATTTTTTTATATATGTATTGTAAATTCTCACCTTGCTGTTACTTTTTCTAAACTTCTTTCTAGTACGTCTTGTCATAATCTGTTTTTAATAATGTTACGGTCGACTGTAAGTGTAAGGAGCCAAAACCCTGATATCCTGGAATCATTAATCTTTGCGCAACATTGCTCAAGCTCGGGACCCACTATAAGAATGTCTGACGAATCGCTCATAAAAACGTCCGCTACTAAATCCGGGATAATCCTTGTTAATATAAGCGGGTACATCAGTAAGGAACCTTAATTAACTATTGTATGTTTCGCACTGAAACCTTGTAGGAAGAACTTCTAATTATTTATTAGCTCTCAATAGCCTAGTGCTAGGAAAAAAAAATAGTTTTTCGGGTTCTGTACCTCTAAAGGAAAAAAGGATCTTTATAGAGTCACTTCATCACTAGTCTATCAGTCAAGACCCTTTTCCTCAAGAAGGTGTAGAGCTATTAAGTTGAAATTAATATCAAATACAGAATAATAGCCGAATTAAACATAAAACTGGGAATAATTCATCCATCCAAGTGTACGCTATCAAAAGATACAGTTTATATCACATTTCCCATACATCTGCAAAAGGAATCAAAACCTACAGGGTACTTTCCGTTAACATAGAAACATAAAATTTGACAAGAAACATGAAATATCTTGATCTACAAGTGTAAGAAAAATTTTGAAAAGCATTAATTTATAGTTAGATTAAAAAACTATCAGATTAAAAAAAAATCTTATGAAAAGTATATCTTAAAACAGCCTGGTAAAGTATTGGTGGTACGGAACTTATAGTGCGTAAGTCAGACTCGCACTTGTCCGGCGTATTTAACTTTGATTAAGCCACTCTCCGTTGTCATAATGGCATTTTTGCTCGTCAATAGTTACTCATACTTCAATACTTGTTTTGATTCCTAAATCCTATTGAAAAAAACAACACGCTACAGCATCCATAAAAAATATCAATTTCAGAAGGGATTCCTCCCTTTTAAAAGCCAATACTGAAATCTATTTAACTCGCAAGGACTTTTACGTACTTTAATTCTCTCTGAGAACATCCCACGTGCCCCAATTACTGAGATACGTGTCCTGGGTTAGTGAAATAATGTCGATATGTCTTGAGCTTTACACCTCAGCGCACTAGACACTTTTAGCACCAGCTATATTCTTTTATGACTACGGACAAATGGATTGCTTGATTATAAGTAACTACCGACTCCTTTAAGACGGGAATCCTCACATTCCTTTGCCGGGCTTTGTGAAATGAGTATGGCCTTTTTTGTCCCCTAAGTCGTATTGACTTGTACATAAATGGCAAGAGATGTTCTGCCAGATTCCTTATAAATCGGATACTTGCGGATTTTCGGATAACGAAGTAGTGTCAAAACTGGACTATATCATATATGTTGATGACTTTTATTATATCTTCTATCAGTTTTGGTAACAATTGTAAAATTGGCAACCTCATTGTTTTTAACTTTTCTACATATGTGAGTCGATCAACAACGATGTGCCAATACGTTTTACAATATTCCTTAAGTAAACTATTATCATCGCATTCAAATGGCGTACAAGATAATTTTAGAACTAGCTCAGGAGGCACCAATGAACCCTGAAACAGGACATAATTATACATTCAACAATATAATAAAAATAAACAATCAAGTATGTGCATAAAAACTAAAGTATTCTTAAATCCGCAAATGAGTATGAGCTAAAAACAGGGCAATACTGCAACCTGAAAACCACACCAACGAACCCGCCACCAAAGCACAGCACTATGCTGACTTTCTTAAAAATCCTTGCTTTACATATAACCTTTGTTGAGTCTATCTCTGGACGATGCAATGTCGAAGCAAAACATGTGTTGAGGCACATCAGAAAGTCAGTGTAGTGCTGTGCTTTGGTGACATGATCAGTGGTGTAGCTTTCGGGTTGCAACATTGCAATGATTTTCCCTCGTATTCATTCGAGGATATAAACAAAGTAGTTTAGTACTTCATGCATGACTACTAACTATGTATACTATATTGTCAAATATAACAATGCTGTACAAAGAATTACAATTTTGTATATATCTTTATAAAGTATGCAAATTTAGAGACTTTGGCCGAATTTATACAGCTTGCTCTAGTACTGATAAATATATTATAATTCAAATGATATTTTATTCAAGTAGACTTTTACAAGCTAATATGAATCTTCAAATATTTTAAAAGCTACCACTGTTATGGAAGAGTCTAGCCATGAGAAGAATCAGTAAGAATCAGAACAAAATCAAACAGAAGAATCAGTAAGATTCTATTTGATCTGTGTGTGAGTATGAGTTTTTTATACTTTTCCATGTTAACTATCAAGAACAAAGCTGGAGTGACTCAACTCCAAGCAGTTTTATCTTTAATATAATCTTCAACAGTATGCTTTACGAATAAGCATGTTCTTAACATGTAATTTTAGTTTAACTAGAGACAAATTGAATATTGAATCTGGAATTTAGTTAAAGAATTGTATACTCTCACAAAAAATTTCCGTACCCTACCCGGAGTCATAAGTTTATTCCTGCTTCTAGTTTGCCTAGTATGCATATCACAATTTTTTTTATGAAGATGAATATTATTCCCAAGAAACATAATATTGGCAAATATATACTGTGAACTTTTAATAGTTTTAGTATTTTTTACCGTTGTTTCCTCTTCGTCCTTGGAAGACGAATGGTTCATTAACGCTGCAAGATGGAAAAAGAATCTTCAAGTGAGGCTCCCGTAATTTAAATAGAAACAGACGGCCTCATCCCAGAGTGAATATAACAATAAAGAGGAAACTTTGTGGTGTTCTAAAGCATCTGAACAATCACTATTCACTTTAAGTAGCAAAGTTGAGCCGTTGCGAGAAATAACAGGATTAGTCACGAGCATGTACTTGTATTTAAGTTTCTTCTTTGACGCAGATTCAGATTTCCATACAGTTTACTGTTTGGTTTCAAATTAAATTTTATAATCTATACGCACTTGTCGATGATCTCCTATCCTTACCACATCTATGTCCCTACGCACCGTCGCTCTATGGCTGCCTTTGACAGTTAGTTGTCAAGTCAGTCTACTGATGTATTCGGAGGCCATCGCCCCAGTTCGACCGAGACTCGCAAACACTCAAGACTTTCTCTTCGCTCTGGACGCCACCGCAGTCAGCCCACGTGGGACCCCACGTGCTTGGACTACAGCCTTACAGGTTAGTGCATACTTCTTTTACCTTTTACAGCTGACTTCTTATTCCCTTTCATCCTAATAGCTGTATTTCCCGTCGCGGCTACTGGCAAGTGAATTTAGAAGAGATTTAGGACCCAGTAAAGTCTAACTTTTATTTACACTCCACTAAAAGTATTCGTTGGGATCTCCCCACAAAAAACTCACTATTTACTGACTGATGAGTTAGAATTAATTAAATTTGAAAACAATAGTCTATTACATATTCCTTTATTACGAGAAACGTACAAGTGCAATTGACTTCCTTCTTTCCTTCTTTTCTTCTTACACACTTCTATTAATCACTTAACCTGATCGTCTTTTGACCTCTCTGAGATCATTATGGTCTTTTACTTTATCCTTATCATCTTTCACTCGTGTAACACTGACTTTATTTTTATTAGATTTTATTAGATGCACTGTGTGTAATTATAACTACATTTAACTAACCTACTAAGTGTAATCAATATAGTAAAACATTATTACCCATAACGATACTTATTAGAGGAACTTTGCGGAACCACTAACAATTGCTGTTCACTTTAATAAGCTCAATAAACTCATTACAGGCGTCTCTACGTTCCTAACAATATACTTCCTTATTTCCTAACAATATACTTGAGGTAAAATAATTACTGACTTACATACAACCATTCTCTTAGCGTTTAACGTTATTACCTCAACATTATAAATTATAGTTTCATACAAAAGTTCCCCCTTGTTAATACATTTCTTGATACAAATCAATTGTGAATTAGTCACGAGATAGTAAGTAACGCGATGTTAGTAAAGCCCCCCATAAAACTAACCACAGGTTCCGTAGCTGTATTTTATTACAGCTGGTAATTATATGGCGTGTTAAAACATTTCAATTAATATCCAAAGCTTAAACAAAACTTTATACGAGTCATGTTATCTTTGATATTGCCTTTGTAAATTATTGTTTGTATATAAAACTAGCTGTGCCCGCGATTCCTCCACGTAAAATTAAGTAGAAAAAACAGATTCAATATAAGCGTGATTACAGTCTATAGCCTTCCTCGAAAAATGGTCTATCTAACACTGAAAGATTTTTTCAAAATGGGCTAATAGTTTCTGCGATTAGCGCGATCAAGAAAAAAACAAACAAACAAACTATTCAGCTTTATACATTGGTACAGATATAAATAATTGCCAAATATGAATTCTGTGATAAATGTTGTTATAGATTAAAAAAAAAAAAACTATATGTAGGCTATATATATAATGCCAAAATACTATATCTATACTTATATATACAGCTGAAGAAATTGTTTGTTTGTTTACTGGAACGCGCTAATCCCAGGAGTTACTGATGCCAATTGAAAAATTATTTAGTTTTTTAATTATTTAGTTAGATATCCCATTTATCGAAGAAGGCTATAGACTATAAATCATCACGTAAAAATTTTTCACCATATTTTACGCGGACGAAGACGCTGGTAACAACTGGATTCTTATATATGAATTGGGTTAGGAAAATGGTCTCTACTACAAACCTGAACCTCAATTATATCTGTAATTTTTATGAGTGTAAGTTAATTGATAGGTACACTCCTATTGTATACCCTCTTTGGTTAACCACAGAACCCCACAAATGTATTTTATTTATTCACCCTACGGTAACGTTGGGTGAATGACGTCACCCTAATGCACCCATCAGTCATATTATTATAATTATGGTGGAAAAAAGTAAACTATACTAGCTCATATAGCTTGGCAAAGACGTACGTTGACCCCTCGCAAATAGCCGCTAAAGTATCGTTTCCCAAACTTTTTTCGAAGAAACGGTTATTTTTAGACTTTATCCGCGTGACGTTGAAGTCGGATGGATTACAGTCCTTAATTATTGATTAAGGTAGATACGAATTTCTTAGCATTCCATGGATTCACCGTGCGGGTGTCGGGTCCATCGCGTTGCAGAGGAAGGAACCATAGCAGGCTCGCTTCACAGGCTATCTAACACTGAAGTCGTGTGCCGTTTCCTGCTGCTGCGTGGCCTGAAGCGAGCACAGATCTCCTTCGACTTGGTCCTTCCAGCGGTACTTGGGACGCCCAATTGGTCTTCGACCATTCGGTCGTCCCATGTACGCTCGCTTCACAGGCTATCTAACACTGAAAGATTTTTTCAAATTGGACCAGTAGGTAGTTTCTGAAATGAGCGTGTTCAAGCAAACGAAAAACTCTTCAGCTTTATATATTAGTATAGATGTATCTGATAGGTACAGGTAATTCTAAAGAGAAGCAAATAAATATATATTTTTCTTTGAAGTTCAGAGCCATTATCGCTCGAAATTGTTTTTAAAAATCGCTTATCAAGATAAAGTTGAAAGTTTGTGAAAAATTCACGGTTGATGGGAAAACTTGGGCCTCGGGGATCGCTATGGGAATATATGTAGATTTTTTCGCTTCCTTATTAGATTGTGACGTCTAAGTTTCACTTTTTAGGCTTTTGATATTGTTCATTTTTATATTACAAGAGGAAAACGGACAGCCGGTTCACTTAAGTGTCTCCTGCACCACCGGGAGTCTCGCAGATGCCTTTCCGGCCTTAAAAGAGAGCTTTGAGCCATCAGGAACTCTCGCAAACCCAATGAAAACGCGACAACAAAACCACCTTTTATATGACAGCATTGCCGCCACTTCACGCCAATCTTATGTGAAATATAGAAACTGGTACCTGGAAGCGCCAATTGAGCTGTAGACCAAAAAGAATGCAAGTGTGGCGCTGTTTTGTATAGAAATTTGATTAATGAGTACGAATTTGGTATTTAAATAGAGAATTTGCGTACTGCTTGAGCCCATAACGCGCAAAGTGTAATATCTAATTCTATTTTGCAACAAACACAGGTAGGTAGTTACACTGTCATCTACTTAATTAAAGTTAATTAGTGAATTTCAAGATATTAATATAAACCATGAGTTTATTACGCTTTATATTAATATCGTTGTTTGAAAAAAAATCTGTAACAGGATGGCTGCCGAAATGTATCGCCGTGAAAATTTCTGTTTTAACTTAAAAAAATTACCAACTAAATTCATCAACGGTTGCCTTCTTCGAAAATGAATTAATTCCAATGCTATGTTTGAAAACAGACGAACAATTCTTTTTTTTTATGTTAAAAGGGGGCAGACTTGCAGGCAGCAGGCACCGAAGTGCCTACCGGCGCCCATAGACATCTGCACGACCAGAAGGCCAGCAGATGCGCTGCCGTTAAAGAATTTTATTTTAACGAAAATTTTATTTATTAGACTGCTCACCCTAAGCATGAAACCTTAAGAAAGAGCCTGATCTTATCACAAAACAACGCATCTCCGAGATTTCTTTTAGCGCAGTTGTGTTTGAGCGTCGGGAGTTCATTATACACTAAAGAGACAAAAACACAGGTACAAAAGACAGTTTTATTTAAAAAGTCATTGTCAACAAAAGTATTACTATAATTTACTAAGATTTATACATCCTCTCGATCGTGACCGTCAGTCCTATTTATGTATCTGTGTTCCTGCAACAGTCAAGTTACTTTGCAACAATCGTATATAATACCGGAGCCGGACACAGTTCAAAGTGTATGTACATTTTTGTCCTTGAAGTCTACAAAACATTGTGCCGTTAAAACAAAGTCACTGGCCACACTATATGATCATTCAAATGAAATAATGTCTGGCTCTGGCTAACGTTTAGCTTACTTTATTAAAAAATAAACATTTAAAATTTTAATCTCTAACTAATACAGATGTTATACCTTTTGGTTACCAGGTGCTATGTTACAGGCCAAAATAATTCTTATTAGACAATAATTAAGTACTAATAACAAATATGGAAAGTCGAGCGACTTTCCATACTCGTTATTAGATTTCAGTAAAGTAATATCAAATACACAATATCGCTCATTTGGAGCCACAGTTACGCAATTCCGAAATAAACCTGGCAAGTGTGATTAGGAGGCTCAGGTTCATAGAGCTTTTCGCAAAAAAATACAAGGTAATAAATAAAAATTGTATAGAAACATAAATTTTCGATAAATACCACAAATTATTAAGAACATGTGTAAACACCAGTTTTAACTAATGAGTTTTCCCGCCAATTTTGTTATTTTATGTTTGTTCGGCTTTCATAAGGCAAAAGTATTGCAGCCATACAGCTCAAAAGGTAAAATAAAAATAATAGTAAAACGAACGTCCTCATTTTTACTATCATTTTAGGTTAGGTACTTATGTTTTACTATAAATTTTTATTTTTTATAAATAAACGTCTGTTCCTAAAGTAGACAACTTAGTGCCTGTGTTACAGGTCGTCGTCTGTTCCTAAGGTCGACGTCTGTTCCTAAAGTAGACAACTTAATGCCTGTGTTATAGGTAACAGCCGCCTGTTATACACAAACAGTTTTTAATTTTTTTTAATATATAAATACATACATACATATGGATGATACACCCTTGAGGTGGGAATCGAACCTACAACCCCTGGGAGCAGTAGGCAGGGTCACAGTGACTATGTTAATCCATAGAATGGGTATGAATAGAATGGATTGATCCATAGAGTCCGTTTTTTCGACTAGCTTATGGTATAATGTTTGGAAGAAGGTTTAGTATTTTTTTGGATTCATGCTCAAATGTGGAGTTGGCAGGTGGAGTATGAGAGATTTTTTTTATGTTCATTATTACTAAAAAACAAAGGTGGGCCAATATCGAGTCTTCCTGGATGCACATCATTGGCCGCCAAAGACACGGCAGGCCAAGGAAGAGATGTCGCGACGATTTGGATACCTTTGCAGGCATGTTGGGGATTATATTGGTCCAAAAAAGAGGAAGATGGATCAAGAAGGGGAAGGCCTTTGCCCAGCCATGGAACACAATAGGGTAATTAAAAAAATAAATTACTAAACAGTTTCTTTTAACAATGTAACTGGGGTTATTTGGTGTTCAGATAATTTAAATCTATAGTAATAATGATTCCATCGAATCAGTGAACTCTCGAGAGATCATCGGTGTAAATACCGAATGGCATAAATATATTTGCGATATGAATATATCGTGGTCCAGCACGAAAATATTTTATTGGAAAACACATTTATGCTTTTGATTTATTTCCAGGTATTAAAGGCGCGTTTACGCATTTTCCATCAGAAGGTACTCTTCATATAGACGGTGTTAAACAATAAAGTGCCAAAAACACTGAAATTTTAAAGTCAAAATTTCTTATTTCAATTCAGCTTTTAACAAGCTCTTATATAACCTGTACAATCTACTAGCTTGTCAAGAACTATCATAAGGTCATGATTAGAAAGGACATCTAAAGCCGCACTAGTAGGATCATGCCAGATTTGGCTTGGTAGGGGAGATAACACCGGCAGCAAAGGTAAGGGTTAGTGATCACTATAAAGAGCGCGCCCTTATATATACACCTGGGTCACATGTCCCGGGCATTGGTATGGTTCCTTCCACTGCAACGCGATGGACCCGGCACCCGCAAGGTGAATCTATAGAATACTAAAAAAATCATCTCTCTATTATTATTTGTATATTTTGTTAAGATATTAAGATCGTATATAATATTGAGGATGTCGTAGTTTAATCAGTGGTCGACATTTGAATCGATTGCTAGGTTAAGTAGCTCCTGCCACGGCCGAGTGATTGATGAGTGACCAAGTCTAACACTGGTTTTCAAATATTCTACCTAATCCGTGTTTCGGAAGGCATGTAAAACATGGGTCTCGATTAATATCACTAAGTGATATTAGTCGTGAGATTCTAGAAATTGTGATTATCCGTGTAAATAAAAGTGCTTTGTACAGTCTGCGAGCAGAATATTGAACAGTTGGTGTTATTATTGATCCTCATCAATAACTCCCGGAAAAGATACCAACGTGTCCGTTACAATAACAATATTTTATTGTAGTCCTCACAAGTTTTATTCACTTACTGTCACTTTTATACTGTCGTGGACGAATATCTTTTGTCACGCCACTTTTGCTTGATCTTGATTTTGCTATAATTTGAAGGTTTAAATTTTTTGTGTGGAACCCTAACTTGTAAAAGTAAAGTAGCCTATATTATTCTAGTTAAAATCAGCTATCAGCCAGTGAAAATCCCGTCGAGATAGTTCCAGTCGTTCAGGAGGTTATCCGAAGCAATCAAACAGACAGAAATATTTTAATTTGTGTTTCGTCACATGTCACATATCGAGTAAATACTCACCGCAGCTAAAAAGTGCTGATGGTCGATGAACGTCTAAACATATCTTCATAAATTGTAGCTTAGAACCATCTCGACCAGTCAGTTTTCAAATATAAAACCGCATCAAAATCAGTCCCTTCGCTACGATGCCACAGATAGACACACATACACACAGTCACGTCAAACTTATAACACACGTCTTTGTCTACGTGTTATAAACCGATTTTAATCATATTGTGATATTATATAACTCAGAATATCGCTTATTGTATAGTCGACCTTGGTTAACCACGCTAAGGTCGAATGTCGCTTGCACGTCAATTAGTTAAAAGGCTCATTTTTGCTTGTTATGCATTACGTCAATTTCTAACATTAACCTTTAGCACAATTTTCTTTAAGTTGGAGCTGTCATCCAAAATGGTAAAGCACTTTCTTGGCCGACTGTACAAATTCATTCAGCCCCGGAAATGCCCCAACTCAAATAGCCTACTAAATATTTGCGTGTGGGGCTCGGTCATTTATTTACCATGATTTAGGCACCGTTCATACATCATTAATCTTTAGATTTGCGCATTAAAATTATGCTCAATTAAACCTATATACAAAATTTTAATTCTTTGTACGACATTTTTGTGTTTGACTATACATACGGTCGTTATAACTACGCTTTCATACAATCTTACAGTAAATTGTATACACGTGTGTGTAAATCGTTTGGCATTGGTGTGCGTGAGGTTTTATTTCTATAATTTAATGTATCAACAATGCATATTATTTATAAAAATATATTAATAAGCATCCACACACCACCCTCTTTATACTACCAACTACCAGCTGTGCCCGCGACTTCGCCCGCTCAGCTTTTAATTTTTTTTACAAAACTCGAATATATCCGGGAATAAAAACATTTGTAAATTAGGGGCTGAAATTTTCAACTTAACGTTATTGAATGCTTTAAAAATATCAAAGAATTTTTTTGTTAAATATTAAAATAATATTATATAGCACCAAGTTGTATTTCACATAAATATACTATAATATATACATATATAAATATATTTTTAGAAACTAATAAAAAATATGATATGAAACTCACCAATGACTGCATGATTATTATTGTTTCTAAAACTAATTTGGGAGATCTCAAACGAACTAACTAAGCGCTGCTGATAGCCAGTACTCGCCTAGAGAATTTCGCCTAAGCGTGTGTTCACCACTACTTCAAAAGTCGGAATGCTGTGGTCTGAAGCCCGCGCCCTTATATATGTAACACCCCGCTTGCCAGAACGTAATTGGAAACAATTAATAGCAAGTGCAATGCAGTAATTTGAAACGTGATACGGTTTGCACACACGATAAGGGTACTTTTGGGGATGTATCTTCTGTTTCACGGCCACATATATATGTAGATCCACAATATCTTTATGATATATATGTATATCTGGCAAACATAGTGGTCGTTGCGTAAAACTGCGGTAGGATTACAATGGAATTTGGTTTACAGTTGGTATTTTTTGATATAATTTTCTATTGCGCCGAATGATATGTTCAAGGTTATGTATATGTTCAGTGCTGAACGCATTTTACAATATTTTCGTCATAAATATGACTAATGTAAGGGATTATTAATATTATGACTAATTATTATGAAATTCATCAATGTTAAATTGTATGTTTGTAATTTCAAAACAGGCTTTTTAGCTCACGTTATATGGCCATACCTACAAAGAATGGTCTTTTTAAATTCCACGTATGACTTTTTCAGACATTTCTGTATTTTTGAAATTATATATATCATTAACTTATATAATACTAACCTTTTCTCGCGACTTTGTTTGCTTAATCTAGCTAGAGCTCTTACCTCCCTTAATCTGTCTCTATTGAAAGATTCGGTCTTTGCGGATTTCTACTAACTGTTAAATACTTCACTGAAAAATTTCATCATTGTACGTGGCGCAGTTTTCAAGTTTTTGTGATAAGGCGCAAGAGAGTAGACTAAATTTTATATTATTCAAAAATATTAATTAGATAATAAGATTCGAACAGTGGTAATGGGTCTGCTGGTTCTTTATATTTCTATAGGGAAAGTTTTATATAGTGAAATTGATCAAATGATGTCTAGAAATCGTTAAAGCATTTCGTTTATACATTATTATTTCATTAATCTTTTTATACAAAAAAACAAAAGCAATATTTCTCAATGTCAGTATTAAATCCATTGACTACTAATATGGATAGGCATATTCAAAATCGAATTCAAAACCCTTTATTCCAGCAGACATAAAATAGTCCCAAGTACTAGACAATCAATAAGGCATTATTTCCTTATACCGAAGCCCCCGCTCCGAGAAGTCGTAGGAGGGCAAAGGCCTAGGTAAGTAATTGCCCATTAATGTGCCCCTTTAGGGCGAGTCTCCCTCTAATTAGACTTAATACCACTATATTTTATTAACTTGTGAATTATTCAAATGAAAACAACCAACATAACTGTTTGTTAGTTGAGTTCCTTATAGTGTGCATTTATTTGAGTGTGTTCTTGAGTACAATAAAACGTTTGTGTGTGTGTGCGTATATGTGTTTGATTGTTAAACATGTGTATTGATATTAAATACCTTGTTAATGTGTACTTGTGTGTGTGTGTCATTTTGCAAAGAGATAGAATCTACTTCCTCTATTACAGTTGATTTTTAAATAGCGGACCCGGCAAACGCCGTCTTGCTCGAATTGTAAGCCGTTTTGATACCTATCTCTATACAAAATCTGCATTTTTGTCATTTTTTAATCCTTCTTTTAAATTTTCCATTCTGTTTTTGCTGTTAAATCTCTCATGAACTAAAGCGAATGACACAAAACGGAAAAAGGAATTTCAATTATTAGTGTTTTAGCGAGATTAAAGAACAACGATTGATTTTTGTATATGTAGACGAGCTACAGCTACTTTCTGCTATTTTCATGAAGGTTCCTTAGTCAAAACTTGTACTAGGGGCAATACCTCTTTAAGTCTGCCGCCTAGTAAAGTATAATTAATTTTGCACTGTGATATTGCTGACTGTCATCTTAAATCACATCTTGACCATTGTCCAAAATAACATCAATCACAAATACGGTTAGGTTAATTAAACAAGCCATAGAGAAGTTGAAATTTACGATATGTGTCTGTAGAATGCGTTAGCTTTAAATGTTTTCACACGAAACTGCGTGCGTTAATAAAGATAGAGAAACGCTGCGTTTTGTGGTATTGCGTGTAGCACCGAGTCGTATATGATGTCTCATACTAAGATTATAAATGCCTAAAAGAGTTTTTGATACACGTTCGAAATCAAAGTTAAAATTTCTTCATATAATACGTAGGTTTTATTAATTGTATTGTTAATAAATTGTGTGCATTCTTTCTATCTATATTTTAATATAAACTTGTAAACGTTTGAAATATTTTTAACAGTTCACGTTCCACGGGACATGTCAAATAGTTACTACGTAAATCAAAAACATTCGGTAACAAATAATGAAAAATGCGCTGACGGACGTGTATAAAATTTGGCACAATTATTCTTTCTAGGGAGGATATAGTGTGTAAATGATAATATTTTAATACATTATGCATTGTTAATGCATAAAATTATTAAAATAAAACCTCACGAAATTCGATGACCATTTACATAAGATTGTGTCAAAGTGAATCATGATGAACAATTAACGCAAGTCCCTTCACCGTGTCGATGGCGACATACATCAATTTACTTGCCATTTAATCCTGCCAAATAGAAATTTTAAGTGCAATAATTCAAGGGTTTTGTGGACAAAGTCTAGGGCATTAGTACCCAAAGTCATCTAGGTGGACCTCTTCAGGTCAACAGGAGACTTGATGGGGTCTACGTTGACGTGGCAAAAAATTGTAAGCGGGGATCACTCATTCCACAAAGGCCGGCAACGCGTCTGTGAACCCGTCGGTAGTCTTTTAAATTAATTTAGAAAGTGGTCTACGAGAAAAAAAGTTTGGGACCCCTCTCTAACCGCCTAGCGAGATAAGACAGCTGTCTGTGAGGAAAGTGACAATTGTGCCAAATTGGGTTAAGTGTAATTTGACATTTCTTAGCATTGTCTCACTTTTGTGACAAGATGGCGACGAAGTGAAGGTCGGCGGAAAACAATGGATAATTTTCAACATTACAACGGCTTTTCAAAATAGTAATGTATTTGTAATGTGCGATGTTTCCCAGTGTATTACTTAAGTGTGACACTAACATAGAAAGAAACATTTTTGTGGTCAGTCAATTTAAGTATATAAGTATAAGACCCCCCCCCCTCTTAGAACAAGCGTCAGCGCCAGTTAAAATTCCATCAAAATCGTATCGGAGATAGCCCGTATCAAATAAACAAATATTAGCATTCGCAGACTCCGTCCTCCGATAATTTAATTTGAACGTTGCAAACTGACAGTTCAATTTTAATTATGTATATATCTAAATAAGACGTACAAACCTACATTTCTTGAAACGTGAGTAACAGCGGAAGAATGTTAGACGCAGGAATTTCCCGATAACGTAATGGCCGCCGTTGACCTAGGTTTAGTGAGATACAGCCTGCACCAACATATATATGTTATAAAGGGCAATTGGGCAGGTAGTACTCACTTATGTGAACCGCATGCCCCTTTGTCGAGCGAACTAACGCCCGTGTACAACTGCAGAACCACAAGCAGGTCCGCAGATGCGTTGCCAACCTTTAAGGAATTGTTTGGTCCAACGGGAAGTCTCACAAACTTAACCATACGTGACATGTCACTTCACGCTACAATATTGCCGCGACTACACAACGAACTTATGTGAAAAAAAAGATATATCTAACCAATCAAAAAAATATATATATTGGAGGTAATCTTATTAAAAGAAGAATTATTCTATATCATAGGATAAACAATCCTTGTGCAGGTACACTGTAGATCGCCATTTGGTCTAAATTCAGCCACAAATCCTTAGATTTGCGTACCATATGCTGACATAAATTATTGTCTTGATGAAAGACATTGACCGCGCCAGAGTGCGCTAATCATTCAGCCAGTGTCAAGTAATATAGAGGAGGCAAAAAGAGATTAAGCGGTAATTTTGAATGAAAACATTAAACGACAAAAACCTTAAGCTAGATTGTTATATTAAACAATTAATATACAAACAGACGTGAGGACTACGCTTTGACACTGTACAGTTGTGTACTGTACGAACGCATTTTCCTGTGGTCAATTATGCTTTACTTTCTACTTATAAACAATTGTAATAATTGTATTAAATGAAATATCTCTTTATTTTTAATTTTATTGTGAAGCATTTCATAGGTTTTATTTCGGACAAGCGTCAGACGTTTAATATATTACATCATTCTAATACCGGAGCCAGTAGTGTGGTCGGGGAGTTTGTGTAGCTGCGCAAAGTTTTGTAGAACTTTGTAGACTTCAAGCCCAAAAATGTACAAACTCTTTGAGATATGTCTGGCTTTGGTATAATAACGTGACTTCTCCATTTGAAATGTCTTCCATTGAGTTTCTATATGTTTTAAAATGTAGACAGACAGCATCATATAATAAAATGTAGACATGTGTGTGTAAATCGTTTGGCAATGGTGTTCATGTGGTTTGTCTTAATAATTTCATATAATGCATATTTTATAAAAATATTAACTTAGAGGAGAGTGTTCTTTTCTACGTTAATTATAGTTTTGCTAAATTTCATACTCTTACGTCCGCGCAATTTTCGTAAAATAGATTCGAAGTTTTGTCTTCACTTACGTATAAATAGATAGATGAACTGTCCAAAGCCTTATAGGCAAGACAACTAGCAAGTACATATTGGCCTCATAGAATAACGACACCAACACCGTTTCCTACTACGAACAATTGCTTCAACAACAATAAACAATATACAGTCATGCTCCCACGTATTTTTAATTGTACGAAAATCCTTGGTTTTTACGCGCTGAGCTGGCTGATACCGATCTTAAGGTTGCGTAGGTTTCGGCAGTTGCTTTTGGGTCATAAAACTTAGAATTCCTTTCCCATCTGTAATATTTTACTTAAAAAAAAACAACAGGAGTATGGACAAAAGTGAGAATCGTCAGTGGTGTCGGTACGGTAACAGTGTCGCTAGTTCAATGGGTGGTTTTCGCATTTAACAAATGTCAACAAAAACTCAAAATATACCAGGAATACGTTGTATTGTGCCTAATTACAACGCGTGGGTCCGGCACCCGCACGGTGAATCCATGGAATGCTAAGAAATTCGTCTCATCTCTCTCTCTTTTCGTCGAATCCTCCACTTAATCTTGTTACGCGTAACAACGAATCTATACTATATAATATGATCAATTCCCGTGTCACCGTGTTAGTTGCCAAACTCCTACGAAGCGGATTATTGTGAATATGCATATTTGGTAGGTATAAGAATAGTGATAAGGGTGAACCACGCGGACCAAGTCGCGAGGTACAGCTAGTAATATTATAAATGTGAAAGTAACTCTGTCTGTTACGTTTTTAAGTCCGGAACCAATTTTGATGAATTTCTATATAGAGATTGATTGGATGTTGGGGAAGGTCATAGGGTAATTTTTTAAAAATTTGCAGATCAGACAAAAAAATTAAGTTTTATTTTGTAGTGTGGTCGAGGAATTTGTGTAGCTGCGCAAAGCTTTGCAGGACTTTATAGTCTTAAAGGATAAAAACGTATAAACACTTTGAGTTATGTCTGGCTCCGGCATCATACAAACTTGGTTCAGCGGTTTCGACGTGAAAACGAAATAGACAGAGTTTCGTCACAGAGCAAAGGAAATAGAGAGACTCACATTTAAAGGGTTAGTAAGAATTGTTTAAGCCCATTATTAACCATTTTGTGATAACATTTAAAAGTGTTCTAGTAGGAGTACTGTAAAAAAATAGCAAATCACAAATAACGTTATTTGTACATCCTTTTCACATTTGCATAACTTGAGAGGTAATACGTCGAGTCGTCTACTTGTATACCCTCGGGGTAACAACAAGACGTGTAAGCTAGTTGACTTCAGCGAGAATGTTGAGTGACGAGCGATTAGCGATTCATGTTTCGTATAAAGCTGCACTTATTTGTGGTGTAGGAGACCGTTGATTATTCAGTTTTGACTTTACCGCAGCCGGGTGATAGATGGGTGATCCATTCCAACACTAGTTTTCAAATTATTATATATTTTTTTTATTTATAATAACAGTCGTGTGTCCCGATGAATATCACTGAGTGATATCAGTGGTGAGATTGTAGAGATTGTGGCGTTCCAGACATGGCGGCAGACGGCAGTCGGTCATCTTAAGTCCCTCACAGCCACATCCTCTGCAATTTAAGCGCACCCTGGTAATAGACCGGGCTGACGCTAGGTAGAAGAAAACAATATTTTTTTCTTTGGGACAAACTTATACATATTAGTGACGAGAATTAGTTTTACATTCCGTTTATAAAAAAACGTATTTGTTAAATAACTTCAAAAGTTGTTGTCCGATTTCGTTCAGAATAATTTTCCTAATGAGTTTTTAGTATGCTCTATCAACATGGAAAATTTCAAGTCTCTTCTTCTAATTGTTTGGAAATGCTAGGGGGGGGGGGGGACCTTACGGACAGAGCGAAATTATAAGGGTCCTAAATTAGATGATGGACTCAATATAACTTACGCGGATTTTTACCTAAACAACGACATTTTAATTAAAAATAATCATAATTTAAAGTAACCTTTTTATTAGTTTCCGTTGTGATGAGGTATAGATTATATTGATGTCATAGCAGTTTTTTGTTAACATATTTTGGACGTCGAACTATAGGTCAACGACATCAAACAGATTCACATTTTTCCTTCTCGTTTGACATTTAGTCCATTTTTATTTTCATCTGTAGAGAATTTTTAATCAATTTTCCCCTCCTTTCGCAACTCCCACGTTCAAAGAACGTGATTTAAATTGTATTTTAAAAAAAAATCGTTAACAAATAAATGTTTGCACACAATAGTAACTGATGGTAAATTCTTATTTATGTTTAACTGAATGTAATTGAGCTGAGAATTACCAAATTTTCGCGTACAATTTCTGAATGAATTCCAATAAATTCTTGAAAATTCCATAAAAATCTGAAAAATCCAGATGATTGTGGAATTCGCCTCTAGTCTGCACATGATTGTAGGTGGATTCCACAAGAATGCATACTACCAACAGAAACCATTAGATGTAACAATATTTTTTAACAAAAGACTTTCTAGTAATATTCGTGTAGTACATACGGGAAACTAGAAGTAGATCTTCTTCAACCTAACGTTATCCCGATGTAGTGTCAGGGTCAAATGTAGTTATTGGGCCAGTTGTGATGACCGACTGCCGTGTGACGTCATCCCCGGCACTCCCAAAATCTCTTAAACGTCACGTCTAATATCAGTCAGTGATATTATCGGGACCCACTGTTTTAAGTGTCTTCCGAAACACGCTGGAGGTCAGATATTATAACACCAGTATTAGAATGAATCCCTATCTATCACCGGGTCGCGGTAAGAATTGTTTGACCTAGCGATCGACTCAAATACTGACCACTGTTTAGGTATATTTCCTCGGAAACTAGGAGTACATGTATTCTAACTTTAAACTGTTTCTCGTGAAAATTCCAGACTGAATAGAAAGAAAGAAGAAAAAGTAACAATGTGCGACAAACTAAATTTATTTTAATTACTTCTTGAACATCGATTTTATAGCGGTAAAATGAGTCAGTTTACGGTTCCTGTTCCGGAACACGAGGTGCGAAATGGTCTCTCTGGGGTGTGTTGGGCTGATTTTTGTATCTATTACGAGTGGACCTGGCAGACGATGTCCTGCCCGAACGTTGGGCTACTTACTATTTACTTCTATTATCATATATCATCCCCGTTCTCGTTCCCGTATTATTAGAAATTACGAATGACTACGAATCGTTTCCGATTTGCGCAGCGGTAATAAACTGCAAATTGATTCTTTGTCGTTAGAAACACGCCTACATTGCTATTTTTTGTAGACAACAGTGAGTGCTTGTTAATTTAATATGAACTTTGTCGAATAGCAATAAAGTTCAAATTGACTCCACATTTTAGTTAGAAAACGTTTGTATGGGAAAAAGTTAAGGGCTGTTTTTAGAGTTTTGCCGACAATTATTCGAATTTTTCTCGCCGTAAAAACCATTCTTGGACTTCAGCGAACATTTCAAAAAAAGAATTGGTAAAATTGGTCCAGGCGTTGTTGAGTTATGCGCTTACCAACACATTTTGCGATTCATTTTGTTATATATAGTTTATTATATTCGCGTTTGCGGCACTGTTCTATTCTGTGTCCTGGGAATTTGCAGCATCGGCAAATTAGATTTGGGAAGGCGTAGTTAATTGTGGGCTCAGTAGGATAGGATTGAATATTATTGGGCCTTGAAGGGTTGGAAGAATACCGTGGATTTGGTAGATTGGATCTAGTTAGTGTTTTAGATGGATTTATATTTTGTCTGTTGAGTGACTGCTGGATCTTTTTCTCTGAAATTGCAAAGTTCACCGCTTCATTTAGCTTTTTAGGCGCCTTACATCTGATAAGATTAGAAATACGCGGGGTTAGTCCCATCTGGAAATAATGAAGGGCTAATTCCTCCATCGCTGCTGTCCTACCAATCGTCTCCCGGCTTTTATGTCCGTGGGAGATCGATATCTCGGTTAACAGTTGTGATAAGCACGTGTCTATTCTTAAAGCATACTGACTCACGGTTTCATTTATCTGTTGTTTGCATTTCTGAAGGTCAGTGAGTGGATGCGCATAGTGCTTCCGCTCACTGAATTGGGTTTTAAGAAAGTCTTAAAAAATTGGATGCAGTTCGTAAATTCTTTAACCGAACTTGCCAATTGAGCTTTACCTAGCAGTTGACACAGAATATATTTGAATGTCCTTTTGAGGATCTGTGGCCAGCTAGTAGGCATTGTTACAATTTACAAGAAAGGCATTTAGGGTTTCTCTACAGCCAGCTATGACACTAAATTAGAATCAAAACAAATAGCAAAAAAGAAAACTTTGTCCCGTGGTACAATATTCTATATATTTCAATTTATTATTTACACAGCTCAAGAAATATTTCAGCGATGTACTGCAATTTTTTGAATACTTCTTTTCTCATGGTATATATTATCTTGATGATAATACTTTGGGTTGTATTGTATAGGTACATTGAAATGTGTATATATCCTCAAATATATAACGAAAAAATTCAAATTTGATGAAAAAACAATGGATTCAAAGAGAAATTTGTTTAAAATCACAGTCAGGCATACATTTAATCTATATATGCTAGGGTATACGACGTAAAATGAGAGCTTAACTTTTCTGCCCCCCCCTGGAACACGGTACATATGTAGCATAGTATTATAAGCTCAGCACATTAAAGCTCAGCCCATATACCCTTTAGCCAACACGGACATATGATATTTCACTTGACACTGACGTTGATATCATTAATATTATATTGAACCCTCGAGGGCACAAAAGGACAGACTCTCAAGTGCACTTGAGGACCCAAATCTCCCGTCACATTACACCGAGTAATAGGTTTACATTAGATCCATCGATTAATAAGGTCCCTGTAGCAAAAGAAAATTTATTGTCAGTCCATTTATATAATCCTTATTCCTGACTAATACTATACGAGATGCGAATGTATTTCTGTCTGTTACACGTTTTCACGCCTAATTCGCTGAACCGATTTTGATGAAAGTCGGTACAGACATAGATTGGATCCTGGAGAAGGACATATACTACTTTTTATCGCATAAATGAAGGGTTGAAGGTTTGTAAAAAAGTTGAATATAACAACGCGAACGAAGCCGCGGGTTATAGATTGTTACTTTTAATTTGTTAACGTCTGCTTCATTTACATTTTGTTTCCGCTTCACTTTTTGCTTTCGAAATAATTTTAATTGTTTCGAAACAATTGTAATTTATACCAATTAATGTAACTGGACATTTTAATAAATAATGCGGCTGAGGGATCTTTATGAAATAAAAATATACTCATTTGTCAAATTTCCTTGGCTCGTCTGAGAGCTTTCTATATATTTGAATTCAAAACGACGAGTTTCTGTAATTTTTCTCTCGCCAAAACATTTTTGCTGATATTCTGAGGTACACTTTTATGCATTAATAGCGTAGCTTTTGAATTCAGTATAACATTGATAAGAATTATGCAAAATTATTTAATTTCGTCTTGATTGATAATAATTATCGTTGTTAACGCCCTAATCAGTTTATTAAACTGATTCTGTACGGTGTAATAGTTTTGTGCTGCGAGCTTGTAGATCTATAATTGATGGCCCCCACGTAAAGCGTCGTAACTCCAAATTCCTAGCTTTACAGTGGAGCGTTATGAACTAAATTGTAATATAGTATATTTTTGTATACAATAATGTAATCGTCATTATTGAGTACATATTTATATCACAGTGACCATCAATCAAAAATATATTAAATAATGACGATTTTATTTCAATTTACATGTTTATAACACTACTGTGTAGTTGGGAAATGGGATTTACGATAATTTACGCGGGACCCATCATCTTGTACATCGTAAAGAGGAGATTATGTATACGTTCAGTTATACATAATTCTCATGGTCTGATAACTGTGTTTGACCCGAGCGTCAAATTCACGCATGTCACTTCGTCGCATCTTGTCACGCATTTCGTCAGCCGGTTCATAGTTGCGTGTTCCGCATATGCAACACCCGCTACAGGAACAGAATGCGCAGCCTGCTTTGATCCCGTTTAGCGCACCTAAAATAAGTCAGAAGTTATGTAAGGAAACCAGCTGAACTTTGTTACCTGCACAAGTCTATCAGAACTCTTGATATAATACTTTATTGGTCATCATTCTAATACAAACAATTTACACAGACAGTAAGCTTTATTCAGTATTTCTTTAATTGACTTTATAGTGCAACTACTTTTGATATTTATTGACTAATACTGTAACAGCATTACTCTGTGAATAACGAGCATTTTGACTGCATTTTTGACTGTTTCAAAAGAATCTTAATATTTTTAATGGAAGGAAATATAAGTCGTAGGACAAAGCAAAATGATATAACGGTAAAAAATGAGCGAAATTCAGAACGTAGAAGAAAGAAATTATGTAGTAACTTATAATAATATTGTAGAACTGCATTGTGTTTATCATAATACAGTAGTGAACATAACATTCTAATATTATAATAAATGATTCTAAACAGAAGCAATAAAGTTAAAATACCTAATTTTTTAGCCATCTCCGCAAATCTCAAGTAGGGCGTTTCAACCATGTCATCTATCGGCGCTTGACATATACGGACTACATTTGGCGGCCGGTGGACGTCGCGCTCTATGACCGTCACCCGACGTGTACGCGCGAACAATGGGCACGGACTGTTGTCGTACACTTTCTGCAAAATAGAAAGAAACAAAGATTGGTTGGTGAAAGTGACCTTCACAGCGTCAAAGGGCGGGGTTTGGGGTGAGCCAAGGTTAAGCCGTCCGCCTTTTGAGCTCCGTTGACTGTTGATACAGTGTAATGTTAAACTTAACAATTACTTAACCTTACTGTTTATCTCTACTTCACTAAAGGCATTAAGAAAAACTAGTGTTAGCATAAATTAAGCCTTAGTGACATTTCCAACCTTCATTAAACTGAGGTTTGTGAGGACTCGCGTAGTTTTTCATATATTGTTTTTTTTCATTATATAATGTTTTTGAAAGATTACGCATTTAGATATTATTAAGTTAAATTACTGTCTTAAAGCATCTATAGACGTAATAGTTTTTCAGAAAAGTGTACTGGAAAATCGCTCATTGTGGGATAGTGTTAAAAGGGTAAATAAAGGTTCCTTTTTTAAAGTACGGAACCCTAAAATTAACCGAATGAGTTTTTTGTGGGCTCTTCTTAGTGCTTGACGCGATAAACCCTTCATAAACTTAGGTTTTAAATCCAATATTTTATCACTAAGCTATTAAATAATGTGTGTAATTAAATAATGATTTAAAATAAAAATGGCAAAAGCGTATCAAGACACGCTCATATATCTGATTCGCTATAAACGTATTTGTTAAATAACTTAAAAAGTTTTTGTCCGATTTCGTGCAAAATAATTTTCCTAATTAGTTTTTAGCATGTTCTATCAACATGGAAAATTTCAAGTCTCTACGTCCAATAGTTTAGAAATGCTTGAGACGGACGTAAGAACGGACGGAGGGACGAACGGACAGAGCGAATTTATAAGGGTTCCTTGTAGTACGGAACCTTAAAAAATCCTAAAATATGACGTTCACACGTGCTTATCTTTGATTTAATCTATGGTAATATAAAATAAATTTTTGGCTTTGTCTTTGACTTAATTACACTCATATTCCTTTCGTTCATTCTATTAATTATACAAATTAAGATCACCGTCACGACACGGTTATCCCGGAATCATTCTCACACAAAAACTGTTTCTATGATAAGTAGACAAATTATGTAAATACAAGACCTTTTTTCCTTGACGTAATGTCTATATAGACCGGAAGTCATTCAATTGGAAATATTTCGTTCAGATGTTATTTATTACTAGATATACCCCGTGGGGCGACTCTTATTTCTTCGGAGTTTAAAAATAATTTTTGGATAAGGATTAATATCATATTTATAAAAACACCTTCACAAATAATGGATTATTTTAGAACATATTTGATGAACATAAAAAAGACCTCGAATTCCTTTTTCTCTCCATTTTTTTCTTATTACAATCATTTTTTTAATTTTTGATGTTGAAATTGCTTTAATTCGGGTTGCAGCATTACACCGATTTTCCCTCATATTCATTCGCGGATTAAAGCAAAGTAGTTTAGTTTTTCATGCAGAGGCCATCTTGTTATGTATAGGTAAATGACAGACAGAACTCCATTACGTGCTCGGTTCAAAGCACGAGCTCGCTGGACTATCTTGTAGGTCTTCACTCAGTCCTAGCACAACCGAAAAAAGCCTAACTAGAGTGGCAAAGAATATTAGGAATGCCCCTCTTGTTCATTTCCTCTTTCTTCTACCTAGCGTAATCAAGATGTAGTACCAGGGTCCGCTTAAATTGCAGAAGATATGCATGTGGGGCCAGTTGAGATGATCGATTGCCTTCTGACGTCGTCTCCGGAACCTCTACAATCTCTACAACTTCACCGTTCTCAACCCACTGTTTAACGTACCTTTGGAGGAGGTCGGATATTTGAAAGCCAGCGTTAAAATAGGTCACCCATCTATTACTCGGCCGCGACAAGAACAGCTTAACCTAGCAATCGACTGAAATGAAAGTCACTGATTAAGCTACTATTTCCTCATATGTTTCTAATTATTATTTTTAATTTTATTATAAAAGCTCCTACGAGTGTTTCACATGATAATTAAAATTTGCAATTTAATCCTGTAGGTTTCGCTGCCGTTCCATGGCCGATTTTACCAATAACATCGCCGATGCGTGGTTGGCATTTGAAAAATGAGTATGCTCTATTCTCGAAGGTCCTTAAGTCGTATCGGTTGGGAAACATCGCAGGAGACAACTGACTCAACAGAGATGGGTTAGGTAGGAAATTTCTGATTTTTTACTTAAATAATTTCGGACTTTTTAGGTAGGTTGTTCCTAGGTAGGAAATTCCGGACTTTTGAAAATCGAGGGTATATGGATGAATCCAGATTTAAAATAAAATCATACGTTCAGTAACTTATATAATATATTTTAATTTGAAAATTTTCGATACAATGTACAATTTTGGACTTAATTTTAGGAAAGGTCAAAAGGAAAGTACAATTTTTCGAATAAGTAATAGAGAGTTGTATTGAAATATAAAATACGAACCACTTATATTCACGCTTATACCCAAAAAAAATGACAGGATGTAAAACGAAAATGTCTCTTGTCCTATCGATGTTTTTTTAAATTTACTGTTATTGAACAAAAATTTTCAATTTCGTATTTTATTTCTAAACTGTAAAAAAAAAATTAATTAAAGAAATTAAAAAAAAATCCAAACAAATTACCTTGTTTTATAATAATTTAATTGGGATTGTAAGGCAGCTGTACATAAAAAAACGTAAATTTACATCGAGAGTTTTATATCACGCTAGAAATAATGATAAAATTGAACGGCGAGCGAAAGCAACATTTAATATCAATACGATCTTTATTGTAACTGACGTTATTAACACCATCACTCTTTATTAAACAATCGTACGAGTATAACGTATCACGACGAATACTGTGCAAACATCGACTGCAAGTATAAATAACGCTGATTTAATTTACATTTCATTCAAAGTGGGAAGATAGCTTTTATTTTTTCTACTATGTTGAATTAAAAGTGTGTTAAAGATCTTAAATCATGTGAATTACTTGGATATACAAATAATTGTAATTAAAGTTGGAGATTTCCACATAACTGCCTTTATTACTTTCTATCTCTTGATTCTACATTTATATTACTACTTGTCCAAGTAAAACTCTGAAATATTTACGAGTTCCGTCTATAAATAAAAACCTCTTAAAATTAGAAAATGAAGGTATATTGCTGTACTTCATGCTTCACCTCTGCAAAGCTGCTGAACCAGCAAACCTACGGTGAACCCATTAAACGATAAGAAATTAGTCTCCCTGTGTGTTGTTTCGCTCGACACGTGCTAAACGTTTTGTTTTATTTCACGTATTGAATTTACCGACGTTGTGAAACCGTACACCGGAATTGGGTCAACCAAGGCAAATATTTGGAATTCGCAAGCCTGAAATTCTACATACTTATCGATTTTACAAAAACAAACGCGGAATCATGCGAAATAATTTAAATTTGTATTGCGTTACTATTTCAAAGTTGGCACTGCAAAGAACAAGATTAACTTGCATAAATGTTATTTGAAGTTATTCACGACAAAAAAATATTGAAAAGTAGATAATTTTTAAAAAATAAACTAAAACTCACCAACTGGTCAAACTACTATATGTTTACTTTGAAGCTATATACAAGATTTTAAACATTACAGTGATATTGTTATATTTGACAGATAATATACATGACTACTCTTTGACAAGATCTTATAGTAAAATGTATATATGTGTGTGTAAATCATTTGGTATTGGTGTGCGTACAGTTTCATTTTAAGAATTTACTTTATTTATAATGCATATTTTATAAAAAATATAAGCATTTGCACACCCTCCTCTGTAAACTATAATCTAATTCATAACGGTCTTAAAATACAAAATAAAAATTCGACGGGCCTATTACGCAACGTTGGGATAGTACTGGAGGGAGGGAGACGGGTGTATGTTATTATATGGTGGCAGAGAGGGAGAGGTACTGGTACCCAGACGCGCCGGCCCAATTCGGCTACAAGCATGGCGCTACTTCTATTTAGAAAGACAAGAGTAAGGGTAGGTAAAGGGATGGAGTAAAAGGATACAAAGGTAGATGGGGAGGAAAGAAAGGATGCGGATACTACTGTCAAGGACAGTAAAGGGGAGTGGCAATAGCAGCTAGGGTGAACGGGGTCGCATACCCGTAGTAGATCTGACCAGTTAACGGACAAATAAAGGATGATCCACTCCCTGGGAGAATAAGGCTATAACCTTACAGCCTTATTCTCCCAGTGAGTGCCTCAAATCTTACTTGTAAATATTTATTAGAATTGGAGAAAATTTAACATTTACTTAGTGCCAGATTCCCGTCAGGCTTTATGGAGAAATACGAAATTTGCAAGTCAAGACAATATATTTACGCTTCTTTAGGTAACAGCGTAATAAACGTTATTAAATTAAAATTTCAAAACTGTCTATCTAACGGCTATTGAACTGTTTGAAACGTTTTTAAAGTAATATAATCTATCCAAATCTTTTTGCACCTGAAATTAAATCCCAGACGACTAGCTAATTTGTCTCCTACAAAGAAATGTATTTTATGACGTCACTGGATAAAATCGACCGTGTTTGTGATTCAAGTCTGGCATTAAAGACTTAGACACGAAGATTTTTGGCCTTCAAATAAATTAGTTTTAGACTTGCTTCTACAAAACTATCAAATGTAGTTTTATATATTAGTATTTTTGTTATTTTCTATTATCATTTTTCCTTTCTTTCCCACTACTGGGTATATGTCTCTCTCCGTTCGTACCACTATTTACGGTCTTGAGCCAATCTGGACCAGGTACGACCCGGACAGATATTATGTCGCGGGTTGAACCTATGTAACTATATTTCCGTGTAATTTTTGATTTACTACAGCCATTATTAGAGATTTTGAAAGTTGATTTTTTTTTCATTCAAATTCTAAAGATGTTTTATTTGAATAAACTCTTACAAGCTTTTTTGAACGAACACTATTCGTGCTAATATCTTAGAAAGTAGAGTAATAAGTGTGAAGTGAAAAAGTAAAGAAAAAGGGAAAAAATACAACGTCGAGTGATTTAAGAAACATTAGACAACATTTACAATAATTTGTAATCTGTATTTCTTTGTACAATAACCACATCACTTCTCTGAGGATTTGCTACCAACGTCTCTTCAGCTGCAGATCAGCGATTTCCAGCTCTTTGTGGTAATTGGTCTGGACGTACAGAACATGGGGCTTAAAATAAAATAATTTATCTTTATTTACTACTACGGGACAGAGCTAACATATTAGCTTTGCCAGCTGCTTTGCTCGCCCTATACGTCTTAAATTAAAAGTATAAAATATTTTTTCTCTTATTTTTAGGACTTCTAATGGCTATGATGCAACAAAAAGATAAAGTGGAGAAATTTAAGAGCACACAACATCCATTAGACTCTCTCCATGCAAAATATTCGTCTCGAACTGGCCAGACAGTTGTCAAAGATACTGAGTGGGGGCACCTACAAATTGATGCTATTTCACTGTACTTACTCATCCTTGCCCAGATGACTGCTTCTGGTTTGCAAATAGTATTTTCCTTAGATGAAGTAGCTTTCATCCAGAATCTAGTATTTTATATAGAGTCAGCATATTGCACTCCTGATTACGGCATTTGGGAGAGAGGGGACAAAACCAATCATGGACTCCCTGAACTTAATGCAAGTTCTATTGGTATGGCGAAAGCTGCTCTCGAGGCCATGAATGAGCTTGATCTTTTTGGTGCACGTGGAGGACCCTCGAGCGTAATTCATGTATTGGCAGACGAAGCCCAAAAGTGCCAAGCTGTGTTGCAGTCAATGTTGCCAAGAGAATCTAACAGTAAAGAATTGGATTCTGGCTTACTTTCGATCATAAGCTATCCTGCATTTGCTGTTGATGACCCTCAATTAATAGCAAAAACGAGAGACACTATTGTAACAAAACTCCAAGGAAAGTATGGTTGTAAAAGGTTTTTGAGAGATGGGCACAAGACACCTCGGGAAGACCCAAATAGACTATATTACGAGCCTTGGGAGTTGAGAATGTTTGAAAACATTGAGTGTGAATGGCCCCTATTTTTTTGTTATCTCATATTAGATTACTGCTTTCAAGGAGATAAAAATAATTTGTCGGATTACATGCAAAGGCTTGAAAAGGTTATGATTAGGAAAGATGATGGAATTAGATTGGTCCCTGAGCTATATTCTGTGCCAGCACATAAGGCTGATCAAGAACAAGTAGAACCTGGTAGTCAAGAGAGAATACCACTTGGAAGATGCCCATTTATATGGGGTCAGTCCCTGTATATACTTGGCAAACTATTGCAGGAGGTAATTGTTTATTTTTCAGATCATAAATATTGTTTTTACTTAGAAGTATTAGACAGAAAAAGGTTATCTAAACTTTATATATCCTACTTTATACATCCTATCCGCGCTATTCATACATTTGGTTAAGTAAGAGAAGGAACTCTGGCAGTGGAGGTGACTCTTAGCACAAAATTTATACAGTCTACAATCTAATAATCGTTAGAAATTAAAAAAATAGAGTAAATGAAATGAAAAAAAAAACAAATACATGTATAACACAACTAAAGTAAACAAAATCATTTATACAATAAAAGGCGGTAATATTTTTTAAGTTCGTTTTAAATAGTAATTTAATAAAGTGGTAATAACATACATATATGTCAAATTTCATGTATTCTGTGTGACGGATAAGGCGTTAAAACATAACACACAATCTAAACTATGCATCGACAATGTTAGTTTAGATTTTCAATAATTTCAATTCCTCCATATATTTTAACTGAAACAGTGACTTGCTAAGGAATTATGAAATTTTAATATAAACCGGACAAAGGACAGACAATAGAATTTCAATATATTATTAAGAAACGTCAACCCAAAACGCAATATTCGTTTACCCTTCTTTGTCGAAATTGTAAAAGAAGGATCATGTATATTTTGGGGATGGCTTATTAAATCCCAGTGGTATTATTTTCATTAATAACAGGTTCGTTAATAATTTTAAAAATATACGGGGCCGTATGAGATTTATTTATATAACAAACCAAATTTGTATATATTTTTTCAACGCGAAATTTCACCGTCACCAACTCGACGTCCAAATAAAAATACCCCCTCCCCCCTCCCCCTCTTAAAATGTAAAAATGTTATTATTATGATAAAAAGAGAATATATGCGCATTACATGAGGTGTACCCAAACTTCATGCACTTATGTTCACATTTGTAGAAGTTAGTTAGGACAGGCGGACGGACGGACGGACAGACGGATGGAAGGAGGGACAGACGGACAGACCAAAACTGGTCTAGTTCTTGGTTCCTCGTAGGACTATGGAACCCTTAAAACAGGAAGACACACACTTACGTGAGTAGAAAATAAATCCACATAACAAATTAAAAAAAATCTTTTATTAAATGCATACTAGTTTAAGTAGGTACGTGTAATTTTCAGTCTATCTATCTGTTTGTTACAATCTACGTCCAATCTAAGTCATTAGACCAATTTTGACAGGATTTTCACTGGAAACAGTTTATTTTCCAAGAAATATCATATTTCAATTTTAACAAAAAAAATTAGGTTGCTGAGCCAAAAATGAAAATTCCCCAAAATTGAAAATATTTTTTCAGTGAATTTCGTGCGGGCAAAACCGCGGTAACATTAATAATACGTGAAGATCTCACAATATACAATATTGTCAGATCTTCACGTATTATTCTAAAAAGACTAAATCCCTTGATAAAGAAAAAAAATCCATCTACCTCCTGGCAGTAGTTAGAATTGCTTAGCCTAGTGATCCACCCAAGTTCCTACCACTGAATATGCTACAGCCTCCTCTATTCAATATACTTACTATATTACTCCTCTAGCTCCAGTGACCCAAGTGAGTCTTGACCTTCGAAACAAGAGAACACAATTGACCTCCCTTCAATATAGGTTATACTTTAATAATAATTTATACTAATATTATAAAGAGTTAAAATTTGTATAGTAAAATCAATGGATTTTTTAAAATGTTATAAGTGGTAAACAAGTAGGCAGCTAAGTGCCTACTGACGCCCATGGATATCTGCACGACCAGGAGGCAAGGAGATGTGTTGCCGGCCTTTAATGACAATTTAAGGCCACTGGAAGTCTCACAAACAGAACGAAACGCAATAACAATACCATCACTTGAAAAGACAGCATTGCCACCACATCACACCAATCTTATGTAAGAAAGAGGTACTGGTATCCAGATGCCCTATTCGGCTCCAAGTGTGGCACTACCTCTAATTAGAAAGACAGGAGTAAGGGAAAGGGATGGAATAAAAGGATATAAAAGTAGATGGGGACGAGAGAAAAGATGCTGGCACTACTGTCACAGTCATTATCGGGTGAGCGACAATAGCAGCTAGGAGCTCTGGGGTCGTGTACCCATAGTGGGCCTGATCAGTTATCGGACAGATAATGGAAGATCCACCCTGGGAGGATTTCTTGATCTGATTTTAAAAGATCTTTCATTGTTAGAAAATTATATTATCCCTGAGTGTTATAGCCTTTAGGTGACCTTTTATTTTGAAAAACAAATTTCAAATTCAACTTTACGAATATTATAGATATATTCAGTCATGCAATGTTAAGTTTAAATAAAATACACAGTGTGTACATACATACATATATCTCTGGGTAATATTTTTGTCTACAATTTCTAATTATGCTAAAATAAAAGAGATAATTGTATATTCATAAACAACTATCAAAATCACTTGTAGTTCACAAGTAATTTTGACAAATTTGATATCTCTATCTCACCTTTTCAAGTGAGTTTTTCTTATTATTCAGGTATTTGAGTATAGGATATTTGAAATATTTATTGCCTAAACAATAGAACAAAAACTATTGTCTGTTGAAAATGTAAATTTTGACAGAAATTTGTTAAGTGCAGAGAATATTACATTTTTAATTTATTTTTCACTATCCCACAATCTGAGCAGTTTTATGGTACTCATGGTTTACTGAAAAACTATCAAGCCTTTAGATTTGTACTTTAACATAGTAATTTGACTACATATATAGATGTTATCTGTCAAAAAAATAATATAGTTTTATAACTATTAAAATAATTTACATTAACAATTTGTTATTGTAATTCTATCGCCATCTGTTAGAAAACCAAAGTTGTCATTAACATCACTGCAACAGAACTAAGCTCAATACCAAACAGCATAATAAAAAACCTCTCGAAAAACTATGGGAGCCCTCACAAAGCTAAGCTAGTTTATGGTAATGTATTAAAGTATATCAACATCTAGACTAGACCAAATAATGTTTAAACGTCAATATTTATGAATAAAATGTGTATTCTTTTTTATTTTTTAGTGGCAACTATTTAGAACAAGGCCTGGAGAGAATTGTAGACCAAGTTGTTAATCCAAAAGTAGCATCAGTGTTCATACCTAAAGTAGAAGATTTGGTATACAATTACCTAGGAATTGCTAGAAAGAAATCTGTCCCAGCTGAGACATCAAATGGGAAAATAGAGGACCTCCTGCCTAATGATCTAGAGGCTGTTAGTCCAGGATCAGTAAAGAGTAATGATGATAAAAATGAATCTATGGATGTGGATGAGACACAAGAAGAAACTAAGATGGAAGTAGATGAGGAAAAACCTACATCAGTGGAAAAAGAAGATAACTCAAGTGTAGAAATAATAGAAAATGAAAAAACAGAAGACATACAGCTGCCAAGCAATGGCCCTAATGAATACATTGATAAAAGTAATATACCTTTACCGTCTGAAGAGATTAAACCTGAGAATATTCCATCTCCTGACACAAGTCCACCAAAAGTAGAATTAGAAAAGATAGAACTGCCTAAAGGACCAATGATATCTACAGATATACCCTTACCTGATGACATAGTCAAAGAAGATAAGGAACAGTTCTTTAAACCTATTAACAGTGACGAAGACGATTCAAGTTCTGATTCATCACTCAGAAGGAATA
Source organism: Charaxes varanes (assembly GCA_024363005.1). Taxonomy (NCBI): domain Eukaryota; kingdom Metazoa; phylum Arthropoda; class Insecta; order Lepidoptera; family Nymphalidae; genus Charaxes; species Charaxes varanes. The sequence continues at coordinate 1,123,964 of JANCMC010001028.1, forward strand.
TGTCACCCTTGACACCAATAAGAAACTTTAATAATGAAAATTCTTATGACGCTCAGCAGGCATTTGAAAGTGATTCGGTTGAGAATAAGGTTGAAGACAAAAAGGAACCTAGTTCATTTAGATTTACGATAGAAGCTAAATCTTCTGAAAATAGCTCTGAAGCTGTAAAAACTGAAAAGAAAGAAGCAGAGGCAAATTTATCATATCAGTTTAACACACAGGTTAATATAAACAATTTTAATACACCTTTATATGAAGATAGCTCTAATAGTAATAACCTGCAAATTGATTATGAAAGTGATGCAAACAGTAAAATCAATATTGAAAATAAAGTATTAGATAATGATCAAAATTCAGAGGATTCTAAAAAAGAAAAAAGATCTGAAGAAAAGAAAAGTAATAGTAGCCATAAGAGTTCACATCGTTCTAGAGATAGAGATCATAAACATTCTAGTAGCAAAGATAAAAGATCAGATTCTAAGCATTCAAGTTCTAGAGATATTAGCAGACATGACAAAAGGAAATCTTCTAAAGATGAAAACAAGTCGAAATCAAGTGATAAAGATAAGTCTAAAGATAAAAATGAGAAAAAAAATAATAGCAGAGATTCATCGCGCCATAGTAGCTCTCATAGATCTAGTCACAAGGATACCAAATCTCATAGAAGCTCTAGTTCGAGTACAAAACATTCAAGCAAGCATTTAGATGAAAAAAAGTCATCATCATCAAGTCACAAAGAAAAAGAAAAAGGCCTAGATAAGAGCTCCTCTGAAAGATCAAAAGATATAAAACCGAGTTCTCATCGTTCTGATAAAGATAAGAAAAGCAGTAGTAGTAGCAGCAGCAGCAAAAGTGACAAAAATAATAAAAGCAAATCTGTTGATAAAGATAAGAAGAATAAAAAGGAAACAGATGATCATTATAGTTTATCAGGCAGAGGAAATCCAAATCGCCGATCTACGGATAGAGACTCTAATGATGGTAGTTCTTCATCTAAAGGATCTCACAATCCTACGACATCCAAGTCATCAAACGGCAAAAAAGGTAGTAAAAGTAGTTCTAAATCTGAAAGTACTTCAACAAGTGGAGAGTCTACAAGTCCAAGTGATAAAGAAAATATTGTACACGAACATCGGTCAATCACTAAAGAAGCCTTTCAACACAAACCGATTGTGAGAATCGATAGTCACTTGGAAATGCCTGTTGTTTCTCCTCCAAGATTGCCTTTTGTACCCGATGTAACGATAAAAAAGCCGAAAATCGCTGCAAACTTTGAAGAGGCAAAGAGGCTTATGAAAATGCGAAAGTTTTTAGATGAAGAGCAAAAAAGAATGAATCAAGAAGCTGCATTGCTACTAGAATTTCAAGCTAATGTAAGGCCTAGTTTAAGTCAGGTTTACTCTAGTATACCTGGACCTGAGCTGGAATTTGCTTGTGTTTCAAATGTAGGACAATCACAAGAAATGGTTGTACAAAGTAATGATAACACTAACCATGTAATGCCGGAAAATAGCACCCAAGAAGTTCATTATACAAAGAATGAATTGCTGACAGTTTTAAACGATACGAAAGACGATGAAAAAAAAATAACTGATCTCCGAAATAAAGCACACACTAAAAAGACATACAATACTGACGCCAGTTTGGGTAAAAATCCTGAAGAGTCCCTATTGCCAGTTCCAGAATCCGAACACAATTCAGTATACAAAAATTATAATGCTAATGGCGCCAGTGATTGCTTAACTACCGCCCCACAAAGTTCGCATGAAAATGATCGAAAAGAAGAATCTGCAAAACACAAAAAGAAAGAAGAAACTAATCACATTGGAATAGAAGAACAATTAAAACTATTCGAAGTGTCTTCTAAAAAGGATATAAAACATATTTCCCAAAAAAATGAAACATCAGTGAAAACAGCGCATAATAGGTCTAATCTATTCGAGGTGACTATAATAACTGAGGAATTATCAGAGTGTGAAGAAGACAATGTAAACCTAAGAAGATCAGTTAATACTGAAAACTCAAATCTTAAAAATAATAATACAGAAGAATCCACAAATGAGTGTAGCTTATACTATTTCGGTGAACACGAAAAATATAACGCTGAAATAGAAAGAGACAGGTTTAGTAACTTTTTCAAAGAATATAAAATGAAATCTGGTCTTGGCAATAAAATATATTTAATAAACTGCGATACTTACGAAGAAAATATATTTCGCGAATTATCTAAAGATTTCGGTGAATACGAAGTAGTGAATTATTATAGAAACGGACATTTGAAATTACCTAAAGCTACAAATGTTATTCGAAATGTAAATATTTCTACGGAAATCTCACTGCCAGTAGAAGCTGACTATGAAAACATTAACGATTCTGAAATCATACAGGATAATGTTTTTAGTCCAGATAAATCTGATTGTTCTTTTGAATTGTCTAGTGATTATGATGCTAAATTGGAGGAGATGGTAAATAAAACATCTCGCCAAGAAATAATGGAAATAATACTTGGCAGTGTTATAGATTCTTCTCCTAGTAAGATGCCACGAATAGATTACTTGACAGATTCGAATATAGATAGTGAATACGAAAATAATTTGAAGAGAAAAATGTGTGATGTTGAGACCACAGAGAATAACAATAGACATGTTTTGACTCCAAATAAAATTAGAAAATTGAGTACAGATCAAATATCATCCACAACCACTGGTGAGATACCATTTTAATTACTTAGGACAAAGTAGAAATATAGTCATACGTTCTTCATTCCTAAAACTTACAAGTATGTTGGGTCTTCATAATGTTGTTTATTTTTGAATGTAAAAACGATTACACAATGATTTTAATGACGAAAAATTATTTGCCTACATAATAAATTTTTAATTGATTAAGTTAGGTAATTAAACGAATCATCTGGTTTTAAAATGAAGTTAACAGTAATTTAAACCAGTTTTTATGAAAGCAACTAAACGTGAATAGATTTTTTTTTTAATTTTACAGAGAGTGAAGAAATGCCTAGTGCGAAAAATCAGAACATCACACGTTCCAAGTATTTGGGTAAAGCGAAAAGAGTCGGGCTGCCTCGGCCACGGCGATCAAGTACCGCAACTTGATCCCCCCTAACATTTCCAAACTATTAGACGTAGAGACTTGAAATTTTCCATGTTGATAGAAAATGCATGATAAATAAACATAAATAAATAAATATATACAGGACTATATGACACGCGGACATCTGTTCCTAAGGTAGACAACTTAATGCCTATGTATTATAGGTAAAAGGTGTCTGTTATACACAAATTTTTTTTTTGAAATATATCGATCGAATCGAACCCACGACCCCCCGGAGCAGAAGGCAGGGTTACTGCCCACTGCGCCAGCGGGCCAACCAAGCCAATGATATTTTTGATAATATCATTGTACAGTAATTGAATTCAGTTTTCAATTTGAAAAGATAACCACTCGTGGAGTGAGCGTGAAATGAAAAGCAAATGTCAATTTGAAATTGATTATTGGTATACGAATATACCGCGGTTCCGTTCGCGCTTGCCTACGGATCGTAGGAGTTATAGGAGAAAAGTATTTAACCAACCGTTTTAATAAAGACATAGAAACCAACACAGCGACAATTATACTGGCTGTTTCCCCCGACTTCTTTTGTGTAAACTTGCGAAAACACTTGGACTTCCTTAATCTGACCCTAATGGAAAAATTCACTCTAAGCTTAAACTAAAAGCTTGTGTTTGTGCTTGCTTCACTCCATCCCTTCTACCGTTGAGCTATTGAGACCCTAGAGAAGCATATTGTCTCTTAGAAGTATATAGTACTTTAAAAAGTACATAATATACAAAGTGACTGGTGAGACACTTACGACACTCGAGGATATGATATTTGATAATCCTATATGACGAAAAAATTAACATGTCATGTAAATATCAATTAACTACTACGTGAGATTAAAAGAAAGCTGTCTACTTCTGTACGAAATGCATGGACATACTAGCGTGGACGCACGATGATGGTCCGTTTTCCCTTCACACTAAAGTGTCGCAAAAACACCGAGGCACCTATTTAACTCATTCGAATCACTAATTTGTTTATTAAGTACACCCAAACATGAATTAAAATTAACCGAATGAAAATTTCATTGCGACTGACAGCCGTAATTAAATCTTATTTATAACTGACCAATTTTACGCTGGGAAATACATTTACGAACTAACATTTTCGAACAGCAAATACCACAAAACGTAGGGCCACTCTTCGTCTAATTTTATGGAAATGTGGTAAAAATTAAGTACCTACTTTTATTACATTATTATAACGGGAATCGGGTACTGAGTACTCTCTTTAAGTATTCTAAGTGTCTCACCAGGCTTCTTATAAGCATTTGACGCTAAAAGTGTGGCGAGAGGCCTTTGAAGATTAACTGTAGATGGTGTAATATTACTCGCTAGCTGACGCACGCAACTTCGTTCCCGCAGTTTAATAGACTTTTGCGGTTTCATAATGAGAAAATAAATGTTTCTGTGTCTTAGATTTTGGATTCAGTCAAAGGTTTACTTAAATTGCTTTTTGAGTTCTTCATCAACCCAGACTTAAAAATCGTGCCTCAATTTTTTTTTAATTTAAGCGTCTTCGAGGTGCACACGAAATAATTGCGACGAATTTGAATTTTCCTCTTTTTTTGAAGTCGGTTAATCAAACACAATATAGAGTTTGAAGAACGATAAAGACGTTTGGACTCTATAATTATTATCAAAATGTTATCAACCATAAGTTTTGGTTTTATTAAATGGATTACCTATAGCCGCTACATACGTATCGATAAAACAGCGCAGTTCGAACCGTTAATCGCAACATTTATCGATACGTGTACGTATATTGATATTGCATTAGTCTGTTAACACCGAAGACCATATTAGCAACTTCAAGAAAGATAATGGGTCAAGGTTTAACCTATAACTAAGACAAAAAAAAAACAAACACTAATATAAATAATTTAAGCAAAAATTAATTTTAATTTACAAACACAAAGACAATGCATTTCAGTCATCCAAGTTGGCCGCGTCCTCTTCCAAAACGTCCCACAGTAATCTATTTCGAAAGTGGGCATCTTTAGTCTCTTCAATTTTATCATCACACGCGTCTGGGAGCGAGTCAAAGTCGTCATCGAGGAGTGAAGTCATTGTTAGTAGAGCAGAGTCTGTTATATTGACTGGATCGGCTGCATCACCGCTCCCTGGTTGGCTTCTCGTAGTCCCAAATGTCTGAAAATGTTCACAATTTACAGTTAGTAACAATTTAAATACTTGCGTTGGCCTTCTTTGTTGTATAAATACACACGAAAGTTTTCATGCACATTCAGCCCTTCACACCTTAACACTGTCTTCAGCGAACGCTGCAATAAAATTGTCTCTGCCAAAAGTTTACATGCACATTCAGCCCTTCACACCTTAACACTGTCTTCAGCGAACGCTGCAATAAAATTGTCTCTGCCAATGTCTCATCCTTCGGCGTAATCACCTTTTTTTTCTTTTTTTTTTATTTACAGACAACCGAAGTGCCTAAAGTCGCCCATGGACATCTGCACGACCAGAAGGCCTGTAGATGCGCTGCCGGCCCTTAATGACGAGTTTAGGCCACCGATTCTACCTAGCGTTATCCCAGTCTATTACCAGGGTCCACTGAAATTGCAGAGGATGTGACTGGGGGGCGAGTTAAGATGACCGATTGCCATCTGACGTCATTCCCGTAATCCCCACAACTTACTTACGACGAATATCGGTCAGTGACATTCATCGGGGCCCACCGTTTTTATGTGCCTTCCGAAAAACGGAGGAGGGCGGCTATTTGAAAACCAGTGTTAGAATTGGTCAGCCATCCAACACCCGGCCGCGGCAAGAGCTACTTAACCTAGGCTATCGACTCAAATGCCGGCCGCTGATTAAGCTACTACCCCCACCTCGTTTAAATCTCGCAAATTATTTACATAAAAAGTAATGCGTTCGCATTTTTGTCTCGTTTGTAAATTCTCTGTTTTCCCAAAGATAGCGCGTTATCGCTGAAACGTCCTCCGGAAGTGAATGTAATACTGCCGATAAGAGATACGTCAATATGGTACGAGCGGTCGAGCACAGCTCGGTGTGTCTATTTTTAATACCGACTATCTGTTATCCGCGGCTCTGTCCGCGCGAAATACAATTATTTCGTTTTGTATTTGGATTTTATTCCGTAAGAATCGATTTAATATATTTAAACGATCCGGCTCGAAGGACCAATTTTCAGAATTTTGTAGAAGTACAATGCGAGTGGAAGGTTTGATAGTTGCTGACGGACTGAATAATTTATTATTTCTATTAAAATTGTTCACAATTCAAACGCTAGATGGGCACAACGTCAAAACTTATGTATGTATGTAACGTGCAGTGCTTTGCCCGTGCAACCGAGTTATGGGGAGTAGAATCAAATGTTACGCGTCATTTAAGGCGTAAATTCCAATCGTGCGGTGGAGCTGACTCATAATTTTTTTGTGCAGAACCTTATCCATCCGCCTTTAATCGCCCACTGCTGGGCACATGTTACTCTTCGTTTCTGCCACTCTCCCCTATTTCTCGCTACCCGGATTTATGCAATCTAAGCCACCACCTAACCCTAGAACCCTGATCATATTGTTGGAAATCCTTTTGTGTATAACTACATATATTATTCTATTTGTCGAAGAATAAAATTTGTCACTTAATACAACATATGTTTGTCACGTTTGTACACTTTGACATCGTCCAATACATGTGTGAATAAATGTCATGTGAGAGAATATTAGCATTTGCACACCTTCCTCTATAAAGTAATCTTTATTAACAATAAAATAAAATTGCAACCCATTAATATTGGATCCACAGAATAATGTAAAAGATCTGTAGGTACTGGTAGCCGGACGCGCCGCACCAATTCGGCTACAAGCATGGCGCTACCTCTAATTAAAATTAGGATAGGATGTGACCAATCTTCAAGATATGAGCACAATAAGGTTTGTTAGCGGACACTGTTGCAATCACAGAAGCGTTGACGATCTTTGAAATATGAGCATGATGAAGTTTATTTCCTGAACAATTGAAATCACAGAAGCGTTGCGAATCTTTGAGATATAAGCATGATTTGGTTTTTTTCGTGGACAATTGTAATCAAAGAAGCATTGTCGATCTTTGAGATATGAGCTTGATTAGGTTTTTTTGCGTAGACAATTGCAATCAAAGAAGCGTCACCGATCTCTGAGATAATAGCATGATTTTTTCTGTTGGTTAGGCACTTTCTTTAAATCCATACAGAAACACCGCAGCTGGTGCTGCTCAATTGTGCATTGTGGTGTCAGGCGGAAAATACTTTGCATCTCTTTCTAATAATTCTGAACTCTAAAGATACCTTCGATTATTATTCGTGGTAAGGAGGTTGCTTCATATCAGCATCAGCCGTAAAGGGACATTTTGAGACATCGTATCTAATCTTTAGCAAAACACCATAAGATAAAGGAGCATAATCCCATTACCGTGAATAGGGTCCAGTTACCTACGATACAATCGGATCCTATACGACCTGTGTCTCAAGAATGGCTTAATTAATTTAATAAATACACACCCCATTCCATTTTATACTTATGTTTAGGGTTCTATGGATTATGCACGTCAAGTTTCGAGACTCGATTAGAAATGAATTTATATTCTTTCAACTTTATGTCCAATGGTTTTACTTTTAAAGTCTCACCCAATTATACTTCACTTCTGCAATTGAAATCCAGCTATTTCCCTAATCTTATCCACATCATAACTAACACGAGAGGGTTTTTTAGCTTTTCGTCTCCCAAAGTCTTGTTGTTATCATATTTTAGAATGCAATTAATGCTTCATTTCGACTCTAGGTAGAGCTTTTTAAATCGTCTACAATAATTAGAGGTAGCGCCACGCTTGCAGTTCTTTTGGTCTGTAGCTGTATTGGGCTAGTGCGTCCGGATACCAGTATCAGTATCTTTTTTATCAGGCGAGAAATGGCGGCAATGCTGTCAAGTCAAGTGGTGGCATTGTTGTCGCGTTTAGTTCGGCTTGTGAGACTTCCCGGTGACCCTTATTTAAATTATTCTAATTATATTTTTTATTATTTTTCTCCGGTGTTAAGATTTATATTGGGTTTAATATCTTGACCTGCACTTGGGTCACAAGTCCCAGGCACTGCCCTGGTTCCTTCCTCTGCAATACGATGGACTCGGTAACCGCACGGTCAATCCATGGAGCATTGCTAAGAAATCAGTCTCTTTTAGATTTCTACTTCAAGTGCTGTGTGGGTTTACCCAGTTCTGGAAAATGACAAACGAACCACAATATTATTATTGCTTTCACCCATCCTGATATGTCTACATATATGTCTTTTTAAGTTATAATTTATTACCCCAAGTAAACGCAATCGCGGATATAACTATTAAATAAGAAGTATCGCATAAGGTATTTGTGCCTGTATTTAAACTATGTTGGAGGACATACTGACGGCCTTAGGCAACTTCTTGTGTATGTAACCTTTCACTTGTAAAGACAAACCTCTTTACTGTGTGTAATATGATTGTCGTCGAGGCTATATGTTCCTCTGTATGGTAAAAAGACATATAAAACACCGGCTACATACAAATAAACCATTTATACTGAGAGTTCCGTAAACGACGCTATATATTTTTATTAGCGACTCGCCCCGGCTTAGTGTGCAGTCGCAGTATATATGCAGGTATCTGTGCCTGATGAGTTTGTTTGTTTACTTTAACAGATCTGAAAAATTATTTCAGTGTTAGCCCATTCATCGAGGAAGGCTATTGGCTATATGTCATCACGCTAAAATAGGGCATTTGAAGCTTTTAGACGTTAATATTGACATTAGACACACAGTGACATATATTATGATACAAAATGCCCTATTGTAGCATCATAACTTGAAAATTTTACAAAAGTCAACCTCCCTCGTCGGAATATCACTCAGTAGAGCGCAAACAACAACTTCAGAAAATTTAAACATTTATGGGAATAGTAACCAAACTGCATAATTACCGAATATTATTCTATGAAACTTTTAAATTCTTCAAGAAATATTAAAATTTTCCAATTTTATCGCATGAGTGTTTGAATGTAGGTAAAAGTTTAACCCTATTTCAAAATATCTCTCCTGAAATTTGCCGATAAGTAAAGTAAATAAAATGGTTTGTATTAATCCGGATCACACTTGAACTTATTAAGCCAGTCGTTAACATCCACTAGCTAATATGTTTAACGCATGCCAAGCTAAGTTTTCAATGTCGTATCAATGTCAACGCTCTAATATAATCTAATCATCTGTCATTTTTTTTTCTTTATGTAAAAGGGGGCAGACGAGCAGGCAGCAGGCACCGAAGTGCCTACTGGCGCCCATAGACATCTGCACGACCAGAAGGTCAGATTCGGCTACAAGCGTGGCACTACCTCTAATTAAAAATTCCTTGTAGGACTACGGAACCCTGCAAACCGTAAGCTTAATTAGGACTTTAAGTGACATTTCTACCATCCAGAGAGAGAACCTGCCATGCGTGTATAATTAAACAAATTTAGGCAAATTTGCTATAAATATGTTAAAAAGGCAATTGTCTTTTTGCAATGCCAAATATGAATAATCAAAGACGCCGATAAGAGTTTCGGTGTCTTTGAAAGAGGACAGAGTTATTCGTGGTTTTGTATTCGGTAAGCCATAAGTGGTTTGGCTTCGAGATGAAACGTTTTATAGGTTTCTTGAGTAATTAAAACTCATTTACTCCGTTGTGTTGTTTTTGTTACTGTAATTAACATTCTGGGCTCGCAAGTGGTGCATTTTGAATAAGATCATTTATTTACATATATATAGATACATATACTCTATGAAATATTTAGGACTTTTGATGTTTCCAATTTAGATGTTGATAGTGAAAGAAACATTGTTAACTCACTTGGTGTTATTCTTTTCTTACAAATATAAATTTAAGTATTAGTAGTAGCCTTTTAAAGCAGGGACCGGTATTTATCTATATATGTAAAAGAGAAAAGTCACATAATCCGAAATCTCTAGAACCGCGGGACGTACACGGAGGAAGGATGGCAATGTTAGTAGATTATAAACGCGAAAGTTTGTACACATGGATGTGTGGATGTATGTTGGACGCTCGTTCACGGAAAGACAACTCAATGGGTTTTAATAAAACTTTACAGTAATATAGTTTATACATCAGAATAACACATAAGCAATAAATTGTGAAGATATTGTGTGAATTGTTCAAAATATATTGATAAATGTCAAGTAAATAGGAGAGAATTCTGCCATCTGCAAGCTATTTTGGCGTGCGCTGCAAAAACCGTTAGAAATACACGTATTCAGTGTATGAAGGAAAATTTTTATCTTAAATAGTTTTACACAAAAACCTGCGAAAACATATATCTATCTTTCATGTTTAGGCCATTAACGTCAAAATAGTGTACCATTGAGAAACAATTCAAAAATGTGAAAAAAAAATAAAAAATCTGGACAATTTTAAAGGATAATAGAATGTAGTAAAAAGTGTGTAACCCAATATTCGAGCACGATATCGTCTGCCGGGTCCGCTAGTATATATATAGAAGCAAAAGATAACCTATCAAGAAATCTCGAAAGCCACGGGACGTACAGTATTTGGCAGGCAAGTACTTTATATTTATTAGACATTCGGATCATTTATCCCGTAAAATTATTATTATTTTATGAAGTCAAAAATAAAATATATACGCAATACAGAGCTGTATAAAATTTCACGAATTTCTGTTCATAGTTGTAGAAGTTAGACATAGGCGGACAGACGGACGGATGGAGAGAGCGTTGCAGAAATGAAGTTGCTTCCCAGCGTTGTATGCGCAGATCTTTCAAACTACTCAACTGATTTTAATGCGGTTTTCATCAATAAATAGAGCAATTCAAGGAGAAGGTCTGTATCTATAATACATTTATGTTATAGAAGACAAAAGCCCAGTATTTTAATGATTTTAAGGAGATCAAAATTGCTATTTACAGTATATAATTAAAATGAATATCTTAGAAGATATGAGAGATTTAAAATACGGTGACTGAGCGTGCCGGTGACGGGCGCTCGGTGGCGTAAGCAACCAGTAGATGGCGCTATAATTTGATATAAAAAAAACGGACATGCGGGCAGAACAACTTATGACGGGTGCTATCGAGGTGTGTAATAACTGTTCCTGATATAATATTATACTAACATTTGTTAGGCCTTCCAGACCTTCAATGTACGTCAGGTTTTTCAGTTTCTCCTGCTGGTCAGATAGGGACAGCTCATCTGCGTCTGGCGTTCTTTCACCGTGTCGGTTTACCTATAAAGTGAAGATTTCATACTTTATCTATCACAAGCAAGATTTGGGGCCATGTCATTTGGAAAATCCGCTTAGGAGGAAATTTAAAATTACGTCACATGAATTTTATGATGTTTTAAGCTCTCCCCCGTCCTTGTCGCAGTTTGTCACATTTTCGACACTCCCTTCAATTAGTGTGACGCCATACAATAAAAGTAGGACTCTCAAAGTGTACATTATCAACGTGTTCATTTTTACGTTTTAAAAATTTATTTAGCTTGTTGAAATAAATGCCTTATCGCATTGTTCCAATTAAATTTAATCTAATTAATAGAAGAACCTATTATGATAGCTCACCACAAACGCCAGAACCATTTCTCTATCGGGCATGACGTCATTGCTGATGATATTGCCGCTCAGCAGGTGCAAGTTTAGCGTGACAAGGAAGACGTACCAGAACATTTCCTGTAAATGATAATAAATCTTTATGAGATTATTGCCCTGCGCAATATTTAATTAACGGATGTTATATCTATAGTAGTAGTCGTGTCTCCTCGATTCCAGAACACTTCCCTGGTCGCCTCAGCTAGCATCGGGATACTGGGAGTAGACATATCGAGTGACGTTCAGTTCCGCGGATACGACAATTAAATTACGATGATGGGAGACATATGTATTTCGTTCATGTGCTATCAGGTAAAAAATTATTATATATTAAGTAATCAAGCTCACCTCCTGGCATCGGTGGAGGGGGCGGTGGTGGTGGTCCGCCAGGGCTGCCTATAACCTGCAATTGGATAATATTATTTTTATATTAAGACCTCAATAACTCAATAATAGAAAGAATGCAGCAGGAAACTACGCTACACTTGCAGTAGGATTAAATATATTAATACGTGAAGCAATAAACTTTTGGTACCATATTAAGAAAATTGCGCCAACAAAGGAGTGTGAAATTTGACACAAGTATAGTTTATATAGAGGTGATGCGCGAACACTCTTATTTTAATAATATATGCAAACCGCGTTTCAGAAGGCACGTAAATCAGTGGGATTACTGTCACTGAGCGATATTAATCGTGAGATTGTAAAGATCGTGGGGATTCCAAGGATGACGTCAAACGAAAATCGGTCATCTTAACTGGGCCCACGTCCTGTGCAATCTCAGCGCACCTTGGTACTAAGCCGGGATAGAGCTGGAAAGAAGTGTTAATATATTACCTTAGCAATAAGGGCTATATTCCCCTGCGTCACTCCCCCCGGGCCGGTAGGCGTGCCAGCTTGCTTTATTCTATCCTCCAGATGTGCGGCCCTCGCTTCCGCTTCCTGTCTCGCAGAGATGGCCGCTTCCAGTTTCGTTTTTAGTTCGTCCACCTTGCGTTCCTCTTCCGCTCGGGACTTTTCTATAATTAAATTAATATTAATTACAATTAAATAAATAAGTTATACTTTAATATAGTCAATTACTCTAGTAGCCGCCTAATAGAGACTATAGTTGTCGAAGGAATTCGAGATCAAACCAGAGACAAACAATTTTTATTTTTATTTTATTTATTAGACACACCAACAATACATTATAGAAACATTATAAAATAGAGTAATAATATATCTTCTAATTCTACTACATGTATCTATTATGTATACAGCAACTCAGTGGTCCCGTAATTATATTACATAAAAATAAGAACTAAATTTAATAAAAACACACATATCAAATTATTCTACAATGTCAGATCGTTAAGGATTAAAAAGAAAAAAAATTAGGTATGAATTATTACACAGGTCCGAGTTACATAACTATGTCAATAACTTTTTTAGAAATAATAATCAAATGACGTTGTCAAAGTAGTGATGGCAGGAAAAGCGAACTTAACTATACAATATTCTATATAGCCGATACCTGATGAGAATGAGCGTCCTCAACCTCAACACAGAATTAATATTGTTGAATTTTTTGCTTGACTGAATTTTTTCTCTAATACGTGCAAAAAATCACACCAAAAATACGTGCAAAAAGTCAAAATTGTAAAAATAAAAATTCTGCTCTTACCCCTAGTAAAGTTTTAAACAGAAATATACAAAAAAGTTGAATTTAGAAAAAACATCAATATGAGTTCACAAACAGCTCATAAAATTTAATACGTGAACCGTAAACTTTAGATACCATTTTACGAAAATTGCGCGGACGGAGGAGTATGAAATTTGGAACAATTATAGAACGTACAGAGGAAGGTATGCGAATGCTAATAATTTTATAAAACTTGCACTGTGAAGACATGAAATTATTAAAATATAACCTCACGCACACCAATGCCAAATAATTTACACACACAAGTATAGCGTAAGCGTGACAACCGTATGTGATATTAATAATTAATTTCAACTCTTCTGTGAATAGAACAATATATGTGGTTGTGATACACAAAAAGGTTTATGGTCGAATTTCAACCAACCGGTTATCTCTAGTTGACATAAAAACGAAATCCAATCAAATAAAAATATCTTATTGGTTTTGAAAGTACTTCCAAACGTTTGTTAGTTCCAACTCATTTTGCCATTAAGTAACTGAGGAAATACGAAACTAACGTTAACGAAGAGCGCGAAACTGTTCAAATTATAAACTTGATACATGTGTGTTTACAGTATTCTGAACGGGGAACTTTTAAACTAACTAAACTTATCCCATTACCTGCTTCCTGCATAACTGTTAACAGATATCTAACTTCATCTGTTTTCAACTTGATTTACATAATATTATGAATCACGCTTTATTTTCATTTCTCTGATGATTCATTTTTTATTTGAAGCAGCTGTGTGATATTGAAATTTTGTAGGCGTAGTGTACGCGCAAAGCAACGCACAGTCATATGTTCAGATATTGTGCCTAGCTAGCGCTTTAGATTGGTAAGATTTTAGTATAAATAATAAATTATTGAGTCGGCCACGAACCAGTAACCATTAACCATCAACCATTAACCAGTAATCATCAACCATGGAACAGTAACCGTTAACCATCAACCATTAACCATCAACCATCAACCATCAACCATTAACCATTAACCATTAACCATTAACCAGTAACCATCAACCATCAACCATCAACCATTAACCATCAACCATCAACCATCAACCATCAACCATCAACCATCAACCATCAACCATCAACCATCAACCATCAACCATCTATAGGCTAGTCTTTTGGTCTTTTATACCAATAGGCGTCAGTAGACACTTAGCTGCCTGCTGCATGCTAGTTTGTCCCTTGTAACATAAAAAAAAACTTCAGATGTTTACCAATAGGCCAATCAATTTAGTAATTATTACTAAATTAATTGGCCTATTATAACTTAATATTATAAATAATTAAAAGAAAGACGCAGTTTCAAAATTGTTTTAATCTATTTTATTTTGACATGAAACGGCACAACGCTTTGCCCCCCCCCCTCTCTATCTTATAACGTAATTTACATATGACTCCATACCATGACTATTTACTCGTTGCCTACCATATCCAGTCCATAATCGAATTCAATATTTTGTAATTGTATTACTAACACAACTTGATTAGTTCACTTTGCCTTATCGTATACGAGAACCCTAATGATAAAGCGGAAACCCTTGTTCCTTTATGCAGAATTTTATAATAGCTTTATTATGTTACGATGTGATACATATCGTTATTATGTACCTACGTTTAATTTCGAGCAATTGAGGTTTTTTGCTTCCTGGCGTTATACCGGTTTAGTACTACAAACGATTAGTTATACATTCAATTATATACAAGAATTATTTATATATACATATACACTATTTTCTACCGTGTTTTTGACTCGGGTTAATTTCAATTCATTGCAATTTCACGCCGTCTTAAAAACTGAAATAGAGTTTTAAATTATTGTAACATTTTAATTTAGCAATTAAGTAGAAGAATATTGTTTTAATTAATAGTATTGAAACTTTTAACATATTGTAATCTTCTTCTTTTTTAAAGTTAAATTTTATGTACTTGTTTGGTTCCAAACGATTTATACATAGCTTTTAATCAATTATTAATTGTGAGTTTTGTGTAGAAGTCGCTGGCAGACCAATAAGTAAATTTTTTTTTTTTTTTTTTTTTTTTAATGTTACAAGGGGGCAGACGAGCAGGCAGTAGGCACCGAAGTGCCATAAATGATAAATAAATAGTACTATAGCCCACTTTAAGTCGCAGAGTGGTTGTGGGGCGAGTTCAGATGACCGACTGCCATCTGACGTTATCCCCGGAATCCCTACAATTTCACGACTGATATCATTCAGTGACATTAATCGGGGCCCACCGTTTTACGTGCCTTATGAAACACGGAGATCGGAGGTTTTGTAAACCGGTGTTGGAATGGATCACCCGTCTGTCACCTGACCGAGGTAACTGTTTATATAGTAGGCAATATAATTATTTATTTTAATTCATAAGTTCTAAAACTTTTATGCTATAACTTGCTCATGCGCAGTTGACATATCCGGTACTGCGCAGGCGCGACCGGAAGCTACTCTAACAGTATAGATATAGTTTAAGAACTAAATCATACAATATATAGTAATAATCTTAAATATATATATTTAGGAGTACTTAACTAAACTCATTTAGTGTCATATATTATGTAGAGAATTGGTTACGTTGTATAGTTAATATTGATTACAAAGCCGTATTATATTGAGGTCTGAGTTGATAATTCACAATTTATCTTATATAACACCGGTTTCGTGTAACAGTTAACAATAACTACAGACTTACAGAGTCAACGATTTGTAACAGATACAATCTAGTTAGATTTTATCTTATTATATTTACAGTTTATCTAAGTGGTGCTAGACATAAGTGTTATGAGAAATGATCATCTATACGTGTAAATAAAATTGGATAGTCTGTCTGTAACGTCAAACTTATTTTTTTAAATATTTGTATATTGTGACTATACTAGTGGCCCCGGCAGACGCTGTCTTGCCCGAATGTTGGGTTACTTACTATTTACTACCTTCTATAATATTGTCCACGTTTCCGTTTCCTGTCACTTTCCCGTTTCATAATGGTTCACTAATTTGGCGTTAATGGCTTAAACATGAAAGAAAGATAAATGCTGTCCCGGACTTTTTTGTAGAACTATTTAAGATAAACAATTCGTTCATACACTATAAACATGTAACTCTAACATTTTTTGCAGTGCACGGTAGAATAGTCCGCAGATGGCAGAATTTTCTCCTACTTACTTGACATATATCGTTATATTTAAGACAATTCTCACAATAGCTTTATAATTTATAGCCTATGTGCTATTCTAACTTTATTGTTGTAAAGTTTTATTAAAATACATTCAGAAGTTTTTCCGTGAATGAGCGTCAAACACACATCCATACATCCATGTGTACAAAGTTTCGAGTTTATAATATTAGTGGGATTTACGAAGCCTTCAACAAGAACGCAATTAAAAATATTTTTGTCTGTCTGTCCGTCCGTTCGTTTTATCTGTTAGTAATTCAAATCTCCCTGCCTGTAATGTTTTTTTGCAAAGTAACGCTACATCCTTATTCTAGCATGCACCGCGTAAACTACATTATCTACGTTTGATAGCCTTTTTGCACGGCGGCTATCAAAGAGAGCAATTATATCCCGACCTATGTCAACCTCTTTTTTAACGCAGGGACTGGAATGCCAAAAACTCGCCTGAGCACCCTTCATTATGAAACAAAAAAATCTGCGTTGTAGTTTTCAACCGCTAACCCTACAGAATGTAACATTTCAATGGGCTGAAAAGCGTTTTGTGTAAACTATAAAAATATGTCCGTATTATCTAAACCATTGTATTGTGACCTTGTACTTGTTTTTCTTACAAACGATTGCAGCTGTAAAATTATCTATTCAAGCAAAGAGATTTAATAGATTATATATGACGTTAACTTATCTATTATTTGCTAACCAATGCCTTAAACTTTGCCTGCACAATTTTACTCTGGTTATAACTATCCAGTTTCCACTAAAAGAAATCCTTATAAATTTTTGTTTCGGATAAATCTGTGGAATAACTAAAATACATCAGATTGTTTTATATTTAAAAAATATAAATCCATTAAATTAAAGACATATATCACATGACTCCAAACAGCAATCTGACGTCTCTGAGTATCAAAAAAATTGTCGTTGCTAACGTATGCTCCAATTGTTGTCGTAACGTCATTCAAGGCGCCATGACAGTCCGAGCGTTCTGGCGTTAAAATTTGTGTGGATTTATAAAAACGCAAAATTAATCAGGAGAAAGTTTGTTTTTCGCTGAAATATTAATATTTTAGGTTAAGTTGACTGCAAGGCATAATATTTACTAGTTTCTGAAAAATAGTCAACTATGGGGGTACGCTTATCGTTTCTGGAATTAAATTTATGTTGTATATTGGTCGAAAATCTACATTCTACATTATTTCCCGATGTTCCAAACAAATAGACAAATAGATTGAAATGCTGATGCATATTAACTATATTGACTAGATATATAATTATTGACACAAGGCCGACCCGTTATGCATGTTTATTACAAAATTATTGTCTCATTACAGACGTGGTAGCTCTGCTATTAGAGTCATATTCTAGACAACAACGGCAAGAACAAAACATAAAAACGTAGTTACTTTAAATAAAACAAATCTAAACGTTTCACTAGTTCTTGAAATTGAGACCAGAAATGTCTATATTATTAACAATATTGTGCTTAGTAAATGGACTTGTGAAAATTGAATCTGGAAGAATACTAGCGGTGTATCCAATACCCTCTATCAGTCATCAAGTAGTGTTTCGACCCTTGATGGTAGAACTAGCGAAACGAGGCCATGAAGTTGTTGTTATAACCACAGATCCAGCGTTCCCCAATGGTGCACCTGATAATTTAACAGAAATTGATGTTCATAATGTTTCCTACGAAATAATAAGCAATGCTGTAAGTAGTACGAAACTAAATAACAAATTCACATATGAACAAGCGAAGTATATTTATAAACTGATTGATAGAATATTTGAAGCGCAAGTAGAGTCTGAAGCAGTGCAGAAACTTATCAATAATAAGAGTAAGAAATTTGATTTGATGTTTATTGAATCGTTTACACGAATAGTCGCCAGCTTTCAATATTTATATAAAGTTCCAATGATAGAATTCAGTTCGATGGGTGCACCTTTTGGGGCTTTGGATATAACTGGAGTCCCAACGAACCCTCTAGCTTATCCCACTCCATTTCACCACAGAATTACCAATCTGACAGTGTGGGAAAAAATTTCACAATTATATAAAGAGTATACAATACATAAAGCAATAGATGAAGTAGAGGAATTTGAAAACGAAATTGCTAGAAAATTGTTTGGCCAAAATATACCGCCTTTAAGTGAACTGCGAAAAAACGTTCAAATGTTGTTTCTAAACGTAAATCCTATATGGGATTTAAACAGACCTGTTTCGCCGAATATAATATATTTGGGCGGTATTCATCAGATGCCTTCAAAGGAACTACCAAACGTAAGTTTTCAAAGAGTACCCAAATATTTGCGGACTAAAATCGCTTAAAGTAATTGAATTTTCAAAGACGGAATAATTATAAACTTTCACTATAAAGTGAGAAAGATTTAAAATATTGCTTGTAAAGATTCCCTTACGAATTATGTCTTTTGTTAAATTGTTAATGGCTGAATGAATTGGTAAGAAAAAAGATTATATTGATTAAAAAAAAACTTTACTAATTTTAAATATATATTTACCTCTACAAACCAACGTGTTAGGAGTAAAACAAAAAATAAGTGGGAAAGATATTTAAAATGTACACACAGGTGGTAGACAATAAAATAAATAATGTCTTTAAACACTTATCGAATAGAATGCTAAAATTAATACTAATAATAATAATTTTGCGTGTATCCGCTATTGAAAAACCTACAAAATTCTGTACAAACCCGAATGTAACCCGAATATCCATCGATATCGCCGCAAAAGAACAGTACTGTACTGTTTTACTGTTGTTCCTTGATGCACGCTTTTATGATACTTGAGTCCATTTATGATCCATTCTATAATGACTACCAGTTAACTTCTTACACATACATCAAATAAGAGTTTGATAAATAAGGCTTTACTTGGTGATTACATAAGAGGCTGAGATACTTTCACTACCACATTTCTAACACTAATCAACCATAATGAAGGTTTATTACTTCACTAAATCATTTCCATGTTTTGCTAGTAACTTTACTTATTCATTGATAGAATCAACGGTTATTTCAGGACCTCAAAAAGCACCTTGATTTGTCTCAAAATGGCGTAATTTATGTAAGCTTCGGTACAAATGTAAACCCTTCATTATTGCCGGCTGAGAAACTCAAAATATTTACAAATGTATTCTCCCGAATGCCCTTCGACATTTTATGGAAATGGGACAGCGAGGAGTTACCTGGATGTCCTCAAAATATCAGAACATCAAAATGGTTTCCGCAATCTGATTTATTAAGTATATTTATTTTCTATTCTGTTTTACCTTACTTTGTTACAAGTATTTAAGAAACTTTTGGGGCCACTTGTTTAATATAAAACCTTGTTTATATTTTTATTTAAAAGTAACGGACCCGACACTCGTTGTTTTACCCGCTTTAGCTAATTAACGAAGCAACTTTATGCCTTTTTCATAAAACGTGATAAAGGCCAAATGTTTTAATTTTACACGACACGTCTGCCAACAGGTTTACTACGAACGTCATCTATTAGCTGTATCGAACAAATCTGTGATTTTTTGTATTTATAAATAACCTGTTCACTTTTTCTATCTTTTCTTTTTCAATCTCCCCGAAAAAATGGCCAAAAGCGGGTCAAGGCACGCTTATATAGAAGGCTTCCGTATCTAATAAACTATAAACGTAGTTATTAAATAACTTCAAAAGTTGTTTTCCGATTTAATTCAAAATAATTTTCCTAATGAGTTTTTAGCATGTTCTATCAACATGGAAAATTTCAAATTTCTACGTCTAATACTTTGGAAATGCTAGTGGGGGGACGACCTTACGGACAGACAGACGGACGGACAGAGACGAAATTATAATTATTATAGTAACTAATAAGGGGAAAAAACAAAATAAACAGAATTCAAAATAGTTCAACCATATCTGAGTTTTTGTGAGACTAACGAAGAACGATTGATTTTTATATATATAAATTTTGTAAGCCTCAATAATTTTAACTCTTTAATCTGTGTTTGTTAACAATCAAGTTTTATATATATTTTCAGAGCACCCAAATGTAAAGCTTTTTATAACACAAGGAGGTCTGCAGTCAACCGATGAAGCTATAACAGCTGGAGTGCCGCTCATAGGAATACCGTTCTTAGCAGACCAGTGGTTCAACGCAGAGCAGTACGAGAGATTTAACATCGGTATAGCCCTTGATATAGACACCATCAATGAGGATATTCTCGACAATGCCATAACAACTATCACTAATAATACAAGGTAATTCAATCATTATTCTTCTAAAAATAATGTCTTAAGTATATAAAAATCAACCGTGGTTTGTTAGTTTCGCTAAGACCCGATAGGTCTAGAACAGCATCTTAGAGGTGGATATATTATGTTGCACTGTTCTTTAATTCCAGCTACCGTGAAAATGTAGTCAGACTGCGTGACGTAATGCTGGACCAGCCGCAGTCGCCGCTGGCGCGCGCCGTGTGGTACACAGAGCTGGTGCTGCGACGCGGCGGCGCGGACCATCTGCGGGCCGCGGCCGCGCGACTCAGCTGGGCCGAGTACTACGCAATGAATAAGCATATAAAATTTCATAAAAATCAGTCAAGCCGTTTCGGAGGAGTACGGTAACTAACATTGTGACACGGTAATTTTATATATAAGATGTGTACTATACAACTGCCGGCAAATGCTGAGCCGTTATTATACTGCACATTTGACGATTCGTTTTTACTGATATTGAGATTCCCGGAGTGTCAGTGTTAATTTTTAAACATCATGGAAAGCTTTCAGTGACGGCGACGGGACACGACGATGACGCGAAGTCAATGTTTTTTCCCTATGTCAAAAAAGTGCACTATCCGCCTAAAGAAATGATGATTTTAAATAAGAAAATCTGGTGTGTCTCGAAAGAGGAAATTAGCAGATACCAAACGCCTAAGTGTCGCACACAGTCTCTTACCCACAAATGTACGTGCTCCAAGATCCTTCTCCCTCCCACCTGCAAACTGTCGAACAATCTAGAAAAACCTCAGGAGGACCTGAGGTTTTTCTATGTCTTTACTATAAGAATGCTTTTAAAAGACGAGTGTACAGACTCCTTAAAGGCAGGCAACGCGTCGTCACCACTTATGTTGTAGATGTCCATGGGCGACGGCGACCATTTATCATCAGGTAGACCTTCTGCCCTTTTGCCCCTGTCTACTATTTAAAAAAAAAAACGAAAAGTACATAACAAATGTAGGTAACCAAATTACTATTATACAGCTTTGTTCAGTCAAACGAAATCTATCTCTCTTGTCGGTCCCTCATTACTGAGCATCGTGGTCACATGGCATCCACAACGAACAATTTGATGCCATCGGCTTCGGTCTATTGTCGCCCTCGTTGCCTGGTAAAAGCTTTTTGAGGAGTTGGCTTCTGTAACTTCGAAACGAACGAAACGAAATCTATCTGGTAGGAATTGTAGAAATCAAACCAAATTATTGTACAAAAATATGTCATACCAACATTTACATAAGACAACATTTACATTACAATGGAGTCACATTTTAATAATAATTGTTTTTTATTTGTTATGATTGTTATGGTTGATCTAGAATCTAGAGGAGATCTAGAAATATCGCAAACTTAATGGACTGTTAGTAAATATAAATTGACCAGTGCATAAGCCCTCATATGATGGATCAAGAAATTAGACTTTAAAAAAAAAAAGAATATCAGGAATACTTTTTAGGTATTTTTTTTTATCTTACAAGGGGGCCGGCGAGCAGGCAGCAGGCACCGAAGTGCCTACCGGCGCCCATGGACATCTGCACGACCAGAAGGCCAGCAGATGCGCTGAAATCATAGATATTATTAAAAGAGTTACATCTAATATATAAAATTCTCGGGTCACGGGGAGCGTTGCCAAACTCGACGGCTAGACCGATTATCATCAAATTTTGCGTGCATATCGGCTAGGGTTGAGAATCAGTCAACATCTATTTTTCAACCCCCTAAGTGATAAGGGTGGCCCACGCGGAGGGGGTCGCGGGGCGCAGCTAGTATTTATATTAAAGAGCCCCGATTGGGAACAGGCATGGCGAAAAATTTTGAAAAATATGTCTATAATGTTCTCAAGTATCTGCTATTGCTAAAAAAAATTAATATTTCTGCAGAAATTAACGTTTTTGTAGCAAACAAAAACATAAATTTAAAGGTATAAATTCCCTCCGAAACACTCGAAATTCACGAACTCAAAACTCGATAAAGGCAGAGACCGTTTTCAAATTTGGATGTGAAATCTTTTGGATTTATGCAAAGAACCTCAAAACGTACAATTTCATCGAGACGTACATATTCATCAGCGTAATTACCTTTTCATTTTAGTTGCTTCAGCCTATTGCATCGATTTCCCATTTGATAGCGATGTATGCACGATAAATAACATTTCAATGGAATGGCGGTTCATTGATAAAATTATTGAATTATAATTAATATCCAGCTCTCATTTAGAACGTACGCGGTTTTAGTAATAAATTCTTCTGTAAATGTAATTTTGATCGCATTTTCATGCGTGTATAAACGGAAACAACAAATGACGGATTGTTTCGACGCGTCATTTGCCTAATATATGTAATGTGATAAAATTGATACAATAATTTGGCGTTACCAGGACCCAGATATGAGGAAGAGAGATAGAGGGTTAGTCTTTTCTAGAATCCCAGTTTCTCTCATAACGATAATCCCTTTATAAATGTATACTATAAGAGGTAGTTCAAAACTGTCGTGAAATATAATAATTTAGCGACGATTGATGAGTCAAAGGATAATGTAATGGATAATATAACTGGAAAGGCCTTATTCACCGGCCACCAAAATTACAATTACAGAGGAATTTATTACTAAAACCACGTACGGTCGTAATTATAATTAAATTTTGAATAAAACGTTGATTAAAATGTACATCTCAATGAAATTGTGTGTGTCTGAAGTTCTTTGCAACACATCAGAATATGTCAATATAAGCAGGCCTTTTTTGTCACTTCTTTATTGGGGACACGCTAATTCTCGAAACTTATAAGTCCATAATTTTTTGAACCCCCACCCTATCTATACCCATCCCATCAAAAGCAATTTAAGCTTAGTAGGAGGGGAAAAAGGAATATTAGACATACCTAAAAAGTATTCCTAATATTCTTTAAAAAAAAATGAAGAGTATTATAATTAAGAAATTTTCGTGCATTTCGATGGCTCCCACGTAAATCGTTGTAATCAATCGTTGTAATCATTGCCAGCTCTACAGTAGAAAGTTACGAACAACTAAATTGTAATATAATCGTCACAACTTAATATATACTTCTCATCAGAAAAATCGAAACACTTCCGTGTTTTTTGACATATATTCCTAATTAAACACACTTTTCTGATAACACTTGCATAACATAAACTTGCAAGGTGTTTCGATTTTTCTGATGAGAGGTATATTTGTGTGTACAATAATGTAATCGTCAGTATTGAATATATATTTGTAAACAAAAATATATAAAACACCCACCACTTTGGATTTACGACCATTTACTTGGGAGCCAGCGATTTGATAAGAGAATACAAATTTCATAGCATATCGGATAGTTTATCAGTTACTACATTAGAGGTAGCGCCACGCTTTCAGTCCTTTTGGCCTGCAGCCGAACTGAGCCAGTGCGTCCGGGTACCAGTACCTCTTTCTCACATAAGATCGGCATAAAGTAGCGACAATACTGTCACTTCAAGTGATGGTACTATTGTAGCGTTGAGTTCGCTTTGTGAGACTTCCCGGTGGCCTATGCTCGTCATTGAAGGCCAGCAACGCATCTGCTAGCCTCCTGGTCGTGCAGATGTCTACCTAGTGCCTGCTCGTTTGCCCCTTGTAACATAAAAATGACAAAGATATTGCGGTAAAGCGGTCAAAAGTACCATTTGTATAGCCTTTTCTTCGAAAGCTCCCTTTGGCTTCTTTTCCTCGTTAATTTCGGCCCTTTATAGATTTCAGTCGGTTGGAATTATTATCGTTATTCATTATCCCGTCCCAATTTGTCGGGAAAAGGGTGTGAAGCATAATCGGGCGTAAAATTACTTTCCCAAGACTGATGACCGCGGGGAAGTTGAGCAAAATAAATAATAACATGGAAGGGTATTGGCACAAATTGAATTTTAGGATGACTCTATTACTTAATACCACCCTTTGTTTTATTCGATACGTCTTCTACCCTCCTATATAATTCGAAATGGATCACCAAATCAGTATGTAAGCGAATATCTTCCGAACGAATGCACTGGGCATTGTACGATTATTTTTTTGTTGTGCTCATAATTTTCAGTAGAAGATTGGTTTAACTATGTCTGTCTGTTTGTTACGGGTAATAGAATGAATACGAGGGAAAATCGGTGTAATGCTGCAACCCGAAAGCTACACCACCGAATCGCCACCAAAGCACAGCACCACACTGACTTTCCGATGTGCCTCAACGCACCTTTCGCTTCGACACCGAAGCACCATCAGGAGATACGACTCTTACTCTCAAAGAACCTTTGTAAAGCATCGGAACTTCGGAAAGTCGGTGTAGTGTTGTGCTTCGTGTCGGATTCAGTGGCGTAGTTTTCGGGTTGCAGCCTTACACCGATTTTCCCTCGTATTAATTCGCGGATTTAGGCAAAGTAGTTTAGTATTTCATGTTTGTAATATTTGTCAATTGAATACAGATTCAGATAAGATTCCAACAGTTGATACTTTCGTAAGATTGACTTAAATTCGCCAAATTTTCAATCAGAATAACAAAAATTCTTCAAGAAACGTCACAGGTAGCAGTTCCACCTGAAACTAACATCTATGGCCAATTATTTGCATCGAGTATATTTTTGGACAG
Source organism: Charaxes varanes (assembly GCA_024363005.1). Lineage (NCBI taxonomy): Eukaryota > Metazoa > Arthropoda > Insecta > Lepidoptera > Nymphalidae > Charaxes > Charaxes varanes. Next base: position 1,149,460 of record JANCMC010001028.1, read on the forward strand.
GCTTGGACCGTTAGTGTGTTGTGAATTTACAATGTAGATATGCACCATTGTGTGTTAATGTTGTGTTACCTGATGATTCATTCGTCTGGACAAATGATAATTGTTGCTGTTATTTATCGCGTATAGGAAAATATTCGTTACACGATAACTTGACACTATTTCTTAACTCTCGCTGTAAGTGAAATTAATCATAGCTAAGTGGTTAGCTCCAAAAACGCTGGCTTCATTTCTGCTTTGTACTACTAACTAGCTGTGCCCGATGTGTTCGCGTAAAATTAGGTGAAAACCGTTTGCGTGACGATATATACCCCATATAGAACCTTTCTCGATTAATGGGCTGTCTAACACTGAAAGAAATTTTCAAATAGGACCAGTATTTGCTGAGATTAGCGTGGTCAAGTAAACAAACAAACTCTTCAGCTTTATATATTAGTATAGACAGGAAAATACACACTTAGCATATACATATATAGTAGTTTGTAGTCTTCAGCAATATCTATTTATGTGTGGTCAAATACATCTGATATACCTGCTACTTATCGTAAACAATCGTGCAGCAGTGATCTTGTAATCTTCAACGTGATTTCTGTACCGTGTTCATCATACCTAACGATTATAATGAGCAAATATGTGGTAGTGATCGCGATCGCATATATCTGCTACGTGATCAATCGCACCACTTTTGTTATACTTGACACATTTTGTAAGCAGTGATCGCTTGAGTACGATTATAGCTGCCACGCGATCACTACGCCATATTTTATGTTTTTGTGACGCCACCTTAATACATTCCTTTGTACATCAGGTTTAGTGCAAGTAAAAGTCCTATTCGCATTCAGACGCTGCTCTGTCCTAGATTCCTGGTTGTATTGCGGATACCTTTTGCAATAGCAATCGAAATTCGGCTCAACAAGTACTCGGCTCGGCTTTTAATATATTATGCAATATTTACGTAAATTAAGTTAAATTTTCGAAGCAACTATAGTAAGTCAGTCCGAATTGTGTTCGAAAATCAAAGTTTTAGCCCTTATTCGAACGAGAGTTAAAACAGCCTTGCGTTAAATTTCGGCGTCGGCACTTTCTTCAGTGCCGTCGGTACAGAAATATACTGCATACGTACATATATGTATAGCTTTGAAAATAGGACATTGCTCGATCAAAAAGCGTCGCGTTATAATACCGCGGCCGTGTGAACAAAAACTTGGGAGTTCATAACATATGATTTTAGCTATTTGAGCGCTTATTTAACGCGAGGTAAAAAAGCTCGTGTTACTTGCAGGGGCAGGAAACGGCACAAGACCGCAAGAAGTGGTGTCATTTGGTCTCCGAGGCCAAGATCCAGTTTGGGTCTATGCGCCATCGCAGTAAGTAATTAAGTAAGTAAAAAGCTCTCGCGCGAATAGTTACTTAAAAAAATCTTCTCTCTCTGCTCAATTTGTTTTAACGTGCACGCAAATGGCAAATGGCTTCTAGTAAGGCATTTAAGGTTAGCCATATTGTGAAAAGTACAATACACACGGTGACGCTAAGTAGCCAGCAATCGCAAGTGGTGGGAATAGAACTAGGTGGAGATAAGAGTCACATAATGTAATAGCGTTTATTTCATATCCATCACTCTAAGTGACGTATGTATGGAGGAGGTCGCAGCTTAAGTGAGCTACCATTTGAGTCGACAGTTGGGCTAAGTAGCTCTTCCCGCAGCCGAGCGATAGATAGGTGACCCATTCTAACACAGGTTTTCAAATATCCGAACCTCGTGTTTCGGAAGGTACGTAAAACAGTGGGTCCCGATTAAAGTTACTACATATTAGTCGTGAGATTGTAGAGATTGGGGAATAATGTAAGACAGCAGTCAGTCATCTTAACTCTTCTCTGCAATCTAGGAGGATCCTGGTTTTGGACCGAGATTAGCGTAATCTCGTTCCAAAAAAAGAAAGCTTTAAGTGATGTATGTACTATAGCGTTATAAATATTTCTTTTACCAAATGAAACAACAATGTCTCAGCAAGATCAGGCAAGGGCATACATATTGCTGAACCTAGGTTTATTTTTTCGTTAATTATAGATAAACGATTTGGAATTACACTCCTACTTTCAATCGCAAACAGCGCGTCGTAATTCTAAAGCTAATAAAGAAAACATTAATGTGTTAAGAAGACTTTTTTGAACGTGATTATGCCAGATCCACTCACACAGACAATTTGGACGTCTAAGGAAATACATTTTAAATCAGTTTTTTCTCACATTAAATAAAATATCCTTCAGAAGCATCAAAAGTATTGAAACGACTTTCTTCTTAATATATGTTTATTTATGTACATTTATCAATAAGTGTTTTACCAAACGAATGAAGTGTTTTAATTGAGAGTAGAACAGACTGACAGAGGGTAGCAACGCTTCGCGTTATGAGGCGTGCAAAATAGTACAGGATGTGGGTAGTTATATAAAATTGTTATAATATTTTTGTCATATATACTATCTAAATAAGATATATAAAATACACGACATATATATAAACATGAAATCCTTACATACATAAGGAAAGATAACGTTGCTTTAATTTAAGCTTTAAGAATTTGAAAGACTGATTTCTGAATGAAATCTAGTGCTATGCTTAAGTCCTACTGCTATATCACTAAAACTACCACCAAAGCACATCAATGTGCATTTGTATCTTCACTGCTACTCTTAACCTAAATTAAACCTACCTTCATAACTGCTACCAAAGCACGTCAATGCACTAATTTTGTGTTTTCACTGCTCCCTGAACCCAAACCAATCCTGCTGGTACCTGACTACACCTACCATCTGATCTGCTACCAAAGAACATCAATGCACTCATTTTGCATCCTCACTGCTACTCGTTCCTAAACCAAACTCCCTACTACCCGACTAAAACTACCTTCTGAACTGCTACCAGAGCATATCAACGCACTAATGTGGTACCTAAACGCAAGTTTTGTAGGTCCTCCTGGTGAACAACCAGTTTCTGAGTTTGTTTCTGTAAAAATTTAGTGCGTAAAATATATTTTATTAAGCTAGACTTCTACAACTTTTTTTTTTATTAAGAGACAATTTTACTAATAAAATTTTGTCAGTGCAATATAAACCACAGTCGGTTTTTCTATGCAGTGTTGATTCTTAAACGGTAACTTTATAAAATTATTTATCCTAAACTTCCTATCGTTATCCCGGTTAAGTACCAGAATCCGCTTAGATTGTACATGATTTGGCCGATTGACATCTGACGTCATCCTCGGAACCCCCACGATCTCTACAACCTTACGACTAATATCACAGAGTGACATTAATCGGGTCATTATGACAGTGCGAATATTTTTTATTCAACTTTAGGATAAGATCTACGTAACCATCCTAACCGCGACAATGTCACCTTGTATAGAAATGGAAGTCATATATTACTAAATACACACTGTGACTGGTGAAACACCTAAAATGGGTACTCGGGTTATAACTATGTAATAAAAATAGGTAGTTAATTTTTTTTAATTAGTTAAAGTGTGGCCTTACGTTCAGTTGTTAATTTGCTGCTCAGAAAAGTTAGTTCGTAAATGCATTTTCCAGCGTAAAAAAGCTGGTCAGTTATAAAAAAGATCGAATGATGGCTGTCAGTCGGAATTAAATGCGATGATTGATATCGCGTAAATAAATAAAATATTTCAGTTAAGTTTTGGCTAGACTTATTAAACAAATAAGCGGTGAGTGAAATAGATATTTTTGTCTGTCTTAAACCAGAATTAAAGTGTGAAGGGAAAACGTGCCATCATCGTGCGTCCACGCTGTTATGTCCATGCGTTCCGTACTTAATTAAACAACTTTCTCTTAATCTCACGTAGTAGTTCATTGATATTTACATATAATGTTAATTTTTTACGTCAGAAATATCAGGTCTCCGAGTATCGTAAATGTCTCTCCAGTCAATCCGTATAGTATACTTGCTATAGTCAAATAAAATATAAATAACGTACTGAATTTTCCACCATATTTGAAACACGTTCATTTGCATGGTCCTGCGAATTTGCACGAACTAACATGTAAATTTTATTTATGTTTGGACAACTGTACAGTAACTTCTGTATATACACCTGCAATGAAAAGCAATTAAAAAAATCACAACTGCTGTATAAGCTGGTCAAAAACATGCCTGTATAGAAGGATTCCGTATCTGATACGCGATAAAGGTATTTGTAAAATACTTCAAAGGTGGTTGATCCTCCACTCCCAGGGGGTGGATCTTCCTTGTCACACCCCCAATACCGTCTGTGACAGTAGTATCAGCATCCTTTCTCTCCTCCCCATCTAACTTTATATCCTTTTTCTCCATCCCTTTCCCCTACTCCTGTTCTTCTAATTAGAGGTAGTGTCACGCTTGTAGTCGAATGGGGCCGGCGCGTCTGGGTACCAGTACCTCTTCCTCACATAAGATCGGCGTGAAGTGGCGGCAATGCTTTCGCGTCAAGTGATGGTATTGTTGTCGCGTTTCGTTCGGTTTGTGAGACTTCCCGGTGGCCTAAAATCGTCATTAAAGGCCAGCAACGCATCTGCTAGCCTCCTGGTCGTCCAGATGTCCAGATAGTATAATTTAATTTAAAGTACTGTAATCCCCCTATAACACGGTGCTCTTATAATGCATTAATATTATTATATAATATATATAATATTATATTATGCGCATTCGTGGCCGCATAGAGCGCGTTGTACGAGAACACTCCTACAACGCGTTTTCATATAACGCGGAATGATTATACTGTGTTAGATGGGGGATTATCGTATTATAAGACTGTACATACTTGCAATATTTACTTTTTGTTGTTTATTATTTTCAGATATAAGACTGGTTTCACGATCATACCCATCCTAGTTGGTTCACTGACACCCGAAAAAGAGACCAAGTGAGTGATCAGACGTTTGTTTATTAACAATAGTTCTTTTAATGTTATACACACAAGTGAATATAAGACACCATTTTATCTGAAAATCAGTGTTGGAACATTTACTCATTTCAAATAAAAATACTCTTAAAGCGCTTTAAGTTTTATTAAGTAAGTTTAATAATGTAGAGTAATTATTCTGATTATCACTAACTATATTATAGAGTATATGGTGTGATTTAACAAATTAATTTTCACTTTTACAACAGACAGCTGTTGTAATCCCTCCTATAACACGGTAGGTTTATTCCACATTATAGGAAAACGCGTTGTAGGATTATTCTCGTACAATGCATGTGTACGGCTCCGTATGCGCATAATATAATATTATAGAATAATATTAATGCGTTATAAGACCACCGTGTTATATGGGGTATTAGAGTAACTTACAAATTTTGATGTTATTTGTAAATTAATAGCGAATGCATGCAAATGCAAAAATATGTTAAGCATAAAAGTAGTACAGTTCTCTTATCTTTGGTTCAGGTATGGTGCAATTTTGGCTCCTTACTTAGCGGACCCTCAGAATTTAGTGGTTATATCGTCGGATTTCTGTCACTGGGGATCGCGGTTCCGATACACGTGGCGTGATCCCGCGCGCGGTCACTTGCATCAGAGTATCGAATGGCTCGACAGACAGGTAGGTTTTGGGGGTCGAACGAACTGGTATTTCGATTCTCTAGCAATTTCTTATCTCGCACGATTCCCTTGTGGAATCAGTCGCCTGCTTCGGTATTTCGGAACGGATACGACTTAGGGACCTTCAAGAAAAGAGCATACTCATTTCTCAATGGCCCGCAATGCATCTGCGGTCCCTCTGGTGTTGCAGTTGTCCATCCCCACAATATATTTGTCACTTTTAACAGGAAGGTAGTAGCTTCTGTAACACAGTTTAAACAAGCTCAGGAGCTAAAGGAGGAGTATGAAATTTGGCACAATTGTAGTTCATATAGAGGGAAGTGTGCGAATACTAACCTTTATCACTCGTGATAACATATGCTTGTATGAATTTATAGTACGTTATGTTATGTTAAAAACACGTTTAATCGGAAAGCGTTATATGCTGTCGAAGACTATATTAAAGATAAAACTGCTTGGATTTGAGTCGCTCCAGCTTTGTACTTGATAGTTAACAAGCAAAAATGTGAAAAACTAATTTCTGTAAGAACTGTTTTTAAAAGAGTGACTAACGAGTTTCTTGCTGATTCTTCTCGTGGCTCGACTCTTCCGAATCAGTGGTAGTTTTTAAAATATTTGACGATTTAAAAGAGCTTGTAAAAGTCTAGTTGAATAAAATATCATTTGAAGTTGAATTTGAATTTGAATTCGCTTACCTGTGCAGAATCTATCGAAGATTGCTATAAGTTGATGATTGTAGTAGATGCTAGTTCCGTAGTATGACTATGCGTGTTTCTTGGTATCAAAAAATATCAGGTGATAAACCGGTTGACTCTGCGGGGAAAGTATCAACACAACAACCTGTGACAACAACAAACCCGGTTACATTAACTTGCATAATTGACAGCTGTGATTTAATGAAAAATCGGGCGTATATCGATTCTAAATATAAATTAAATATCTTTGGGAATTTTAGTAACTTTATTTTAAAAAGGATGTAAATTCGTCAGTGTTCGTTACACTCACGAACTTACTCATAAACGGACCCCCGTAATCTGGCCCCTGTCTCATGCTTTGCACCGTTTAATCTGACTTGTATATAATAAAGCATGCCGTAACGCCTCCTTAAAGGCTTGCAACGCAACTGCGAGCCTCCTGGCAGTGTAAATGTGCATGGATGACCCCTTGTAATACAAAAAATAAATAATGCCGGTATATAGCAGGTGCTAATACGTTCAAACATTTGAATGGGTTAGTATAACTGAGTTAGTCTAACTCACCCCTTGTGTTGTATTTCAAAGAGTTTTCTGCTCCCCTTTCATGTGAACTCAGGTGAAAATTTAAAGCCTAGAGCACACCGAGACTGAATGTTTTTATTAAAGTTTTTCCATTCTGAATAATCATCTTCTTCTTCTACCTAGCGTTCTCCCAATTCGCTTTTAAATTGCAGAACATGTGGCTGTGGGGCGAGTTAAGAATCCAACTAGAGGCGATGTGTAAATGTTATTCATCTACGACTACCGCTCTGCCAAACTTAAAGCGGGTACCGAAAAATTTAAAAAAAATCGATGGATGGATCCACAAAATGGTATGATTTGTATTGTCAGTCATAAAGTATAAGTAGATACGCAGTATATGGTAATATATACGCGGAATTATATATATATATATATAATTCCGCGTTATTACGAATTACATTTCTCCCTTATAAATCGAAATACGCATAGAGTTACCAACTTTTTTTGACGTAATACTAATAATACGTATCAATTGGTTTGAATCTGAAAATATAGATTATTTAGAAAAACTGGACAGACAGACAGACAGACGGACGGACAAGGAGGGTTCCTTTTTTCCTTTTGAGGTACGGAACCCTTAAATGTATTTTTCAAATTGTATATTTCTATTGAATTAAAAACGTATTTTTGTATGCTTTGAACACATGCTAACAATTACTTGCTTTCCTTCCTTTCAAAGCTTGTTTGAAAGTCGAAAATTTCAATTTAAATAAATAAACAATTTATTTTTAATTAAATTTATTGACTCTTTGTTTGTCTCTTATATGTCTTTGGCTGTCTGTTTCCTCGACTTAAGCAAGGCTTTCGAGAGAGTCTGTCATGATAAATTATGGAAAATGCTTCAGGATAGTAATATAATAGAAATTATAAATATTTTACGTGTTCGGTACAACCAGCAGATAAATTTAGTTAAATGGGGTAGTAAAACATCTGAACCTTCCTATTTATCCAGTGGAGTAAAACAAGGGGGAGCGATGTCCCCATGTCTGTTCAACTCTTATATGCACGGCTTGTAGGTTGTAGTAAAGGTTGCAAGTAAAGTATTTTTTTATTAGTTCTTTATTTGTATGCCACCACAATTACCAAAAATAAAGTAGGATACGTTATTATAATGTATGGTTGGCAACCCTAGGCCCTTGGGGATCCTTAATTTTAATCATTTTAATTTGTTTTTCACTTATGCCGCACCCAGGCATAGCTCAAAGTGTTTGTACATTTTTTTTCCTAGAAGACTACAGAGTTCTACAAAACTTTGCGCATCTACACAAACTCCCCGGCCACGCTACATGATCAATGAAATGATCATTCAAATGAAGTTATGCCTGGCTCCGGCATTATACTTGGTGTTTGCGGTACTGTCTGTACTAACACAAAAATAATGTTAACTTATTTAAAAGGAAGTTAAAGGCACGTCTACTTAGTGGAAATTTCTACTCTATAGTAGTACATAATAATAATTTTTAATATAATATTGTAAAAATTATAAATTTTGACATTAACATTCTATCCCTTCAATGAATTCCCGGTGGCCTTCCCCCCCCCGATTATTAACACATACGCCTATCTATCGAACAACAAACGCGGTACGATTTTTATCCTAGCGCATAATCGAATACCGACACTTGTTACCTATACTAGATTATTAGATAAAAATTCGCTTAAACAAAATCCTTATCTTATTTTGTGTGATTATCACCGATACACGAACTACAAAACGGCGATACGCGACGACGCTTCACCACGTAATAGGTAGCCGATAAAGCCAATAATCGACAAATTAAATTTCTTTTGATGTTACCCTATCTGCGCGATCGGGTTTGATTTCGGCTATACACACAATGCGGCAGTTGATGTATGAAGATTAGTCATTTATCGTGCGATCTTATCGCCTACGACCTGTATACTAAATCGGGCCGGTTGACTATGTTTAAATACGAAATAAGGTTACGAAATACCTCCCTGTTCCAGTTATTCTATTCTAATAATATATGCTAGCTGACATTTCCAAACTATTAGGCTCAGAATGCGAATAGTCCATCTCGTTTTGCTAAAATGCATAATAAAAGTGGAATTCCTAAATATTCCTTGATATTCTGCTTGCGTTTCAACGAAATTAAAGCACAGGATAAATGTCACCTAGCTATTCAATTGTGTATATTAAAAAAAGAAGAATTTATGAAATTTTTATGTACCCAATACAGCTCATTCTCCACCAAATAAAAGTAGACTTTGTTATCGACAATATTCCAGCGTTTCCAACCTAGCAACGTTTCGAGTGAATTGAGTTCACTTCTGGCGATGAAATGAGGCCCTATATTTTATTCAATAGTCAGAGGCGAATATAAAACTATATCACCAGCTGATATGTGCACTTCGTACATCGTTCCCGTGGGCGACAACTCCACTAATTGTCAAACACGTGTAATTTAGTTCACATTATATCGTCGAACATGTGTATTGCAGTTGACAGCATTATACGTTGAGGCGCGATCGTTTCCTAACGAAAGATCTGTAGTTCTGAGACGACATAAACGCCCCTTATTCACGCTGGATAGTGTGTTGACACCATTACAATCTTTTATTGTTTATATTTATAGAACTTTACAGTGTTTTACTCTTGTTTTTGATGAATTCTTCATCTTAGTGAGGTGAGAAATATTAAGACTCATTGAATGAGATTGCGTTTTATTAAAAAGTTTGTTTGTTTTAAGCCCCGCTAAACTTGATTATGTTTAGTACTTTTATTTATTAATTGGCATAAAACATTGTCAACTTTTTGCTTGCATGTTTTTATATAATAATGGCGTAAATGCTAATTTATCAAATGAAATTAAAACTTATAACCAAGCCCATAGAAATTCATCAATTGAAACTACAATACCTATATACTGTCATCTGATGAATCATGTCTAGGCAACACGAACGAGCCAATGTTAATTCATCAAATGTTACTTACTACACCGTATTTGAGTTTCCGCCCAAAGTAACGCGTGTATCTTGATTCCGCGCCATATTCTTTAATCGATGTGACAATGACCGCCGTTTCAAACTCCCAAAAACCGGATCTCTTATGTATGCATAGTATGCGACATTTGCAATACATCTACATAATACGCAACACAGATATTTGGATAATTTCTTATTCGAAACTGGTTACTTCCCTCGTTTTTGGGCAGCGATATAAACTATCAGTTTTTGAAGTTATTATAAAGTTTTTTCTGTAGTAAACAACGATCCATAATCGGACTAAATTTGAAAATACTACTAGTTTCTGAAAAGCCAACGTGACTACTCGTTTTGAAATACTGTTGAACAGTAAGAAAAAAATTGGGTTCAGTGATCCAGTGAGAAAACTTATTCATAAAAACAATTATTGTATATCTTCGTTCATAAAAAAAACCAGAATGATGTTAAAATGAATAAGAAGATGATAGGGGAGAAATTACAAAACCGGAAAAATTATGACATGTAAATAATTTTATTTCTTGTAAAAATAAAATTATTATATTATATTAAAGTATTATAAAGAACCTACTATTGCGTAAGCATTAAAGTCCCGTTTTGTTATTCGTTTGAGCACACTGAATGAAATAAAACAAAAAAGAGTATGAAGTACAGTTGCTAAGGCACCTCAGTATTCGAAGAAATTAATTATAATTTCTGAGAAGAGGCTCGCTCACCTATCTGATTAGGGAAAGCCGATCTCGGCGCTCGTTTTCGACCCGCCATTGATATAGATCGCCTTACGATATCGTTTCACCCTCGATTTTAACAACTTTCGCCAGCCATGGGCCAGATGACATCGGTGGTTTTTCGTTTTTCATTCGATAAAATTCGAGGTTTCATTCAGGTCTTTTTCTCGAGGCTCAAGTTTTTTGACCTCCTCTATGTCTCACGTTAATGCCTGTAATCCCTTGAAGTATATCTACATTTGGACTAATTCTTTGCTTCAGGCATTTTTTCTTCACCGAGGAGGTGGTGGTCTAATCAGTGATCGACATTTGCGTCTATCGCTAGGTTACATAGCTTTTGATTCGATCGGGTTCCATTCTAACACGGGTTTATATTTGATACCCGACCTCCTTTGTGTTTCGAAAGGCACGTAAAACCATAGACCGGATTAATGCCACTAAGTGATATCAGTCGTGAGGTTGCAGAGATCGTGAGAGTTCGGTGATAACGTCAGATGGCAATCGGTCATCTTAATTCGCCCCACAACCAAATCCTCTGCAATCTAAGCGGAAGCTGGTACTAAACCGGGATAACGCTAGAAAGAAGAAGAAAAGAACGCATTTTCTTATACACTCACATATATTTTGTTTACCTCTCTGCCTCACTTGTTTTTCTTAACGCTTATTAATTAGGTGTTCAAATGTATACCAATACTGTATTAACAGACGAAACATTTTATACGCAGAACACTTAGTTGAGTTTTTTAAGGCAGATCTTTTTAACGATCGCGGCGATGTAAGTTAGTAGGAATTAGTGTTCTGGAATAATTTATGTTTAATTATATTGTTTGTTTATAACTCAGTAACTATGTAAGCGGCGTGCTCCCTCGAGCGTGAAGCTGCAATAACTCTTGTAAGAAACATGGATACTGAAATCGTAGAAGTGTTTTTACATTTTTTTTTAATTGTCAATGGATTAGCAATTGATTATATTTTATACCAAAAAGTGAACAGGCATTTCACCTGACATTCTGCCCATAAGGCTCGTAGATGCTTTGCTGCCGGCATGGGTATGTTCTATTCATGCCTTTTTCCAAGGTATTAGAGAGATGAGTTAAAGGAAATATGTATACTTTAAACATGCAGCTGTCTATTCGTAATTTATTAATGTAGGGACTCATATACCCATGGGAGTCATACCTACCCATAGTCTACCCATAGTAGCTGTGTTCTCGATATAAAAACGTTGTTGATATTTTAACTAATTTAAGGTGACTTCTTTTGCAAAATATTTTATATATTTTCATAGTTCTACCGGATTCATTGCTGTCTATTATTTAAAATACTATAAACGAAAACATTTTAATAATGTCGGCTACAAAAATTGGATGAGTATCAATATTGAGCTTTATAAGGAGACGTTTAGCTTTACATAGAAAACAAATCGCATTACAAGTCTTCTAATTATCTACAATATATAGGTAACCTTAACGCCAACATAAGAACTTTCTGTGTCATGTTCCACACTGTTAACTTCTGCTTGAACCATCGAGGTAGAACTAACATATATTCGTTCGGATTTACCTATGATGCCGGAAATAGGGTTTTTAATCTGATATAACGCTGCTAAACTCGTCTATCCAATCTAACTGCGCCCCAAATTCATGTGGCTAAAGTGAGAATATGTGTTTCATATAATGGAAATAAATTTTTAAACAACTCAGACTTCGACAATATGAAATTTTTAGATATCAAACTATTGTTCCCAAAATTGCATAGAGTGCTTGTATTCTAAAAATACAGTGACATTACGTTCTTAATGCTTTTGTACTGTAGTTTATATTCAAATTAGAAATCCAATTAATAATGTTTTTACAATTAATAATGTTTTTACACGGGGCGTATGTTATTCGATTACAGATAGAAAAACTTACATACAAGTCAAAACTATTCCGAAACGAGTTAAGAGAAAAAATGTCTAAGTTGATATCTAACAGAATAGAAAACTTATTGCATGCCAGAATTTGTATGGACCAAAAAAAAGACATAGTTAAAAACCCATGACTTTGACTGAAGCTAAAATAATCGCCCTCAAAAAGCAACCCGTACAATTGTGGAGCGACAACAATAGGTCCTGGGTTAACTTAATTACAAACGTTTTTTTCCTTTTTGCGAACATTAAAAGGTAAATTGCGCGTAAGCAAAGGAGGTCAACGGGCACGGCCGAGTGCCAGAACGGCAAAAATTGTTCATGGCTTATTACGAGCTAAATGAGTGGTAGTGTTGAGTTACATTCGACGAGCTGCAAGCTTTATACCACTCTCGAACTCCCTATAATGTTACATGATGAATATACAAAGATTCTACAATCAGAATTTACATTATATAAATCATTTATTTTAATGCTTGTATTATTTAGTTCTGACAACTCACATGTAACCTGTACTTACCTGTAAACTTTATTAATAAAATAAACAAATTCATTTGGAGGAAACACAATGACCTAGAAAATTAAGAAATCTGTTTTGATTTCTGAAATATCGTTTAATTTTTAGAACTGTCTTGATTTATGTATATTATCACTATATTCTCTTTTGAATTCGTTATCTTTTGCCGATGGTCTTTATTTTATGCTTCTAGATTTAAGTCCTATATTACATTATCACCTATATTGTGTCCTATATTACACAATCTTATAATTTTAAACTCCAAACACACAAAAACTTAAATGGAAGATGTAATACGAATAACAAACGCCCCAAACCCGTTCTTGGCTCGCGTCGCCTTGTTGCACGTTATCAACAAATATTTTGTTACTAATATTAATGGTATCGCTCTCAGCGAATACTTTCAAATCATTATTTACCTCTTTAACAGCTACTTTATTAATAACACTAGCTGGTACACGCGATTTCGTCCGAGTTTCAATGATTAGTTTAATTTTGTGGTTTAAAATTTTGGAGCGGAAGTCTAACTTCTTTGCAAAAAGTAAAGAAGCTCAAATGACTATCTATAAAGTCAGCTATTCAAAAAAAGTCCTATCAAAATTGGAGCCAACGAGTAACAAACAGATAGGCAAAGAAAAAGAGAAAAAAAAAATAAAGATTGTTTTTTCGTCTTAAGTATCGTACTTATATACATTTATTAATATTTGATTACTTATTAGCTTTTAATGTCTCACTGCTGGGCAATGGCCTCCTCCCTCTCCAATCACAGCTGTAAGGTGGAATACACTGCTGATGACCATAACGGGTGAGAACCTCGTGTGTGACGGCAGCGACTGAGGGGTTAAACGAAATCGTGGCTACGGTGGAAAATTTATAATTGAGGCAAAATAAAACCTATGTGGCGTTTTGAAAACCCTCGTCAGCTACCAGATGCGGAGGCACCGTCCCGTCAGGCCACATGCTTCGCCTTACCTAGTGCTACCCTCCATCACTCCGTGCATAATGATATGCCTCGTTATCGTCGGTCTACGCATGCTTTGAGTTCACACTTTAACAAAAATTCAGCATTGACGATTTGTACTCAAAAGACATCAACTTCATAACCCCGAAACCAATATTTACTAGCGCTACAGTAAACATCCGGCATCTACGCCTATACCGAAATGTTTTCTTATCTAAAATATCGTAAAGTTTTTATAAAGGATGCGTCGAAGATAGATATATCAAAACTTACGTCATAAGCAGAAGTTATTTGTGATTAAATTTTCAATTCAGACTTGCATTACGTTCTACATTTGTGAATCTTGAGTGAAAATTGAATCTTATACTTAAACACGTCTACTATTACCCTATAAACAAAATAAGCACCAATTATACACCTCTTTTAAATAAAGGGGTTCTTCAATAAATTGAAATTAAATCAAGTTTAAACCTATTTAGCTGCAATTAACCTATTTTCTCTAAGAGCTGATTGTATTAACTGTGCATTTTAAAATTCGTGACCCACCTTGAAACGACTGTAAAATTTTATCACTTTTTAATTACCGCCTACTATTTGACTGCCGAGACATTTCTAACATATAAAATTTTTTTCGAGAATATTAGGGGTATGTTCCGATATACACTGCAAGCACTGGTCAGAGCTCGCGCTGGTGATAAATTCGTTCCGGTATATACTGCTACTATACTGCCGCAGTACCAAGGAAATATAACTGGCGCTTTCGAGCTACAGTGCTCTCAGTACTTTGATCACGTGATCAACCAAAAACAGAGCGGCTGTAGCTCGAAAGCGCCAGTGCTCACAGTACAAAAATGGCGACTATTAATGACGTCATATATTTCCATAGGGTACTATGGCAGTATTCTGGCAGTGTATACCAGAACGAATTTATTACCAGCGTGAGCACTGAGTAGTGCTCGCAGTGTATATGGGAACATTCCCAATGTCGACTTTCACACTTTTAAATAATGGTTTTAGTGAAAAGGCGTGCATTCTTAGACTTCGCCTCCGCGACCGGCAGAAGACAGCCCGGTCCATATAGAAATTGAGACTTGTAATGATAGTTAAACGCCACTGGGAGAGATTCAATAATTGGAGATTTTTAAACATTTAAAAAAAAAGAATATTAGAAATACTTTTTAAGTATGTCTAATATTCCCCTTTTCCCCACCTACTAAGATTAAATTAAAAGCCTGTATTAGGAGTGGGTGCGACAATATCCCAACGGCAGTGGGGTTTGAACCGGATACCTTGCGGAATTCAGTTCATACCTTATACCGTTGAGCTATTGGGGCTCTAATTACAACATATTAATGTTCATTTTAATATGCAATTTTCTAAAACTATGATTTGAGATCGCGAATTCAGGTGGTGGGCCGAATGGGCAAGCCCAGCAAACTTATAGACTTGTGACGTCACACTTTGACGGTCTATTGAGATCGAAGGCCTGATAATATCATATCCAATACCTTACTTACAAAACAATGTACCAAAATCGTATATGTTATAGACATAAAATGAGAAAATTAATATATTCAAAATAAAATTAAAAATTTTTCTGATACAAGGCTGTTTTTAATCTATTGGCGAATATCCCTATTAGAAAAATAAATATGTAGCTTAATAAACAAATAAATAAATTAGATACATAGGAAAAAATAAACCGTTAAAAATGTGTCGTAACCTGAAAAAGGCACTACAAACTCCCATAGCACTCCATGTCCCCTAATATAAATCTGTATTTGTCAGTAACCTATGTCACCGTGAAAATCCTACGAAAAGCCGACGCAAAAATGATTTTTGACACACCTAATCCCTGAGTGACGTGTTGGCCCAATACCGTTCTATTTGAAATTTGTCACATACTTTTTTCTCTCTGTTCCTATGCCTCAATGGATTTCTGCCTTTTATTTAAAAAAAAAATTGGCACCAGCAACATGTAAAAAAAAAACAGAATAAATCTGACTAGCTGTCAACAACTTTTCTGGCGGCTATTAATAGAATTTTTATTTCAATATTGTCTTGTGTATAGTAAAATCATTCTATATAAAAATCGACTGTTTTAGCCTTTGTCACCCTCTAAACCGCTGAAACGATTTGAAAAAAATATTGTGTATATAGCAAGGGATTTGTAAATAGTTTGCAGAGAATTGGGACACTTGGACACTGTAGGTAGCGCTGCTGTCGGTATGTCCCCTAATATTTTTTTTATGTTACAAGGGGGCAGACGAGCAGGCAGTAGGCACCGAAGTGCCTACCGGCGCTCATGGACATCTGCACGACCAGAAGGCCAGCAGATGCGCTGCCGGCCCTTAATTAACACTCGTGCATTAACAAGTCACTTTGCGCTCGGTGCAACAATTTACTATTAGTGATTAATTATTTTTTTCGTTAAAAGAATACTGGTACAGTGATACCATTATAGGGCAACAATAGGGAATCAGAAAATTAAAATTAATGGGTTTTTAAGTTACTTTATTCTTTTAGGCCACTAGTGCAATAATCTATTTTTACGATATACCCAGGTTCCTGATTGGTTTTTTTTTAATGGGGTAGTTGAGTCTTGCCTTTATTACCTTTTAAAAATATATTTAACTTTAAATATTAATATAAAAATCTATTTTTATAAGTTAAATAACTATAACTACAGATAAAAAAAAATATTTTTCAAAACAAATGAAACATAACTAAGCAAGAAAAAGACAATGTTTTTAGTTATTTTTATATCACAAACAAATTAATAATAAACTTAAATTATTTTATTTTACTTTTTATACAAATTTTATAATTGATTGTTCAATATTTATTGTGATTGTTATTGTAAATTTGATTGTTAACGACTTTTAATTGTTGATTTGTTCTTTTAACTCGCTTACAAGATTAGGCAATATAAATTGGTGACACATGTAGAAAGCTTTTGGCACTGTAGGGCCCATACAGTTCCTCCGCAGTCTGCACGACTGCGTGTCTTAATTGCTAAAACGTCTGGCACGTCATATGCGTATAAAACTAGCTCATCCCGCAATTTCGTCCGCGTAAAATTAGGTAACATTGATTAAAATTTTGAACTTTTATATACCAACTTGCGAGCTCCTTTCGACCGCCTTAATCTACCAAAAAATCTTTTCGGCAGATATGTCTAATAATAATAAACCACCTCCCTGCCAAATTTCTCATCTCATCTTTGTACGACCCACGATTTTCGAAATTTCTCGGTACCTTTCACTTTTATATACGAGCATATAGATATATGAGTACTATATATATACTGTTCGTGTGTATGTAACTGAACTCCTAAACGGCTGGATCGATTTGAAATATCATGCAGGACAACGTCTGTCGGGGCAGCTAGTGAGTACTATATATTGCCAATCCTGCAGTGTTGAAAACTTTTAGATATTGTTTATTTTTAAATTATATGTATGTATAGCTGTAGAATCAGAAAAAAGGCAATGATAGAATTTAATAAATACAACAATATGTATATTTTAATGTTAGCAACACAATTGTTGTGGGTTAATTTTTTGTCGACATTCATGATTACAATAAAGAATATTTGATGTTGTACTTGATGTGTGATTTTTAGTTTGATGAATAACGGATAACTTAACATTTTTAATTACGAACCGAAACGAAGATTTATTAAATTCTAAAATACTCGTAAAAAAAAGAAAAAAAAAACTGATTCAAATACGTACATAAAATAATAATGAAATAAATATTTAATTTACAAAACGACTTTTACAATATACCGTTATTTAAACTAAAAATAGTTTTTTTTAGGTTTTCTAACTATCACTAAAGAAGTTTTATTAATTTTAGAATTCAAAAACTCTGTATGCAATTTTGTGCTCTTCTTTGTATTCCCCTGAATATGGAACTAAAGTTTAATACGCTTATTAATAAATTATATAATAATTATTTAAAAAAGTTTTATTTGGCTACTTAAAATGACGTACCGCTTACTTAATCGTAAACTGACCGATTAAGTTTTAGGTCTAAAGTGAGTTAATGATACAGGCAGCATCCTCTCAACGTCCTCTATCAGCCAATCTAAGAATTATTTCGAAATCTCCATCCAACACAGAGATACAGCTATTTTTTTATTTCTACCTAAAAAAGGTTTTTGTTAAAACACAAAATAATAAAAACTCATTAAAATAACAATTTAATTTTAATCATCACTTCATTATCAATTAAAATACATAATTTCTTATTTTAATGTCGTTTTTATCGAATCATTAGCGGAAGAAATCGTAAATGACTAAACGTTTTTACGATTTCTGAATAATCTGTTTTTTTGAGTTAGGTCACTTTAAGATTAAGCATACGATACTTAAAAAAGACATTTAAGCTTAGTACCAAAGATAAACATTTCAATTGTAGTGACGTGTACACATAGAGTATTAAAAAGTCTCGAACTTCCTCAGGAACAGATAACTTACAACACTATTAATATTACACCTATTATTTATTATGAACCCTAAGGAAGGGTAATTAAGGTGGTTAATGCTTTGTA
This sequence comes from Charaxes varanes, assembly GCA_024363005.1. NCBI lineage: Eukaryota > Metazoa > Arthropoda > Insecta > Lepidoptera > Nymphalidae > Charaxes > Charaxes varanes. Next base: position 1,167,965 of record JANCMC010001028.1, read on the forward strand.
CGTATATATCGATAGTTCTAGTTACGTCCCGCTAACGTCCCTTTTAATTAGGGTCAGCTGTCCTGATAAATGGTTAACATTTTGTTCACTTCATGCGTTATGCAGAAGGCCTTGTGATCCGATCTATCTAGATGACCCTTATCGAATAATTCTGGACTCAGTGCCCGATATAATCATTATAACATGTCTGTTTAAACACACACTCTCTTAATCATCTGTAATAGATGAAGTGGCCAACAATGGTGATGATGGTGATGATGGTGATGGTGATGATGACGATAATGACGATGGTGACGATGGTGATGATGATGATGATGATGATGACGATGATGATGATGATGGACACGGAGGAGGTCGGATATCAAATTTAAACCAGTGCTAGAATGGGTCACCCATCTATCACCCGGTCGCAGCCAGAGTAGCTTAACTTAGCGATCAACTCAAATGCCGACCACTAATTAGGCCACGACCTCCTCAATTATTATATAAAGCATTCCGACTTCATGAGAAATTTGTTAGCAACAAGCGTGTAGTAAATCATGTCATACTCTATGTAAGTTCAGTGGATCAAAGACATCCAAAATTAAGTTACAAGCGAGAAGATAATAAAGGTTGGTGGTCACAAATCTCATTGTTCAATTGTGTCCAATAAACTCGCTCGACAAAGAAATCTCCGACGCGACTAACGAGGGTCCACTTTATTCGCTCAGCCAAATAAATTGAGAAATTTTGTTGTCCTAACTTTCGTTAATAACGTTTTTATAAATTCATCAAAACTGATGACATTAAGGCATAGATTAAAGTATACAGCCTTTAAGATACGATCTGTTTTTGGGTCTTAAAATATTCCTTGATGAATTTAGGCCTTCCCTATTTTTTGCATACCTTTTTCTAGCAGGTATTACACCTATACTCATAACAGAAACTGTTTGATCAAGAAACCACTTGATTTCTATATCAAACGTTAATCTGCAATTAAAAGGGAAAATTCAATTTGAAAATCTGGTCAGTCGAATACCTTTTTATTTCTCGAATATAGTACATCAAGAGTACGTCTTTTACGATTTTCTATACTGTGATAGTTATATATTCGTTATTGCATACGTTATTGACGTATCGCAGATTGGCGTTTATACTTGTCAAGTGTAGTACTGGACTTTTTAAGCATGGCATTTAAATAAGCATGTAATGTAACCAATATACGACGGCGATTAGGATTCTCTTTGGAAGCATTGAATCTACAAGACTTATGAATTTCTACTTCATCATTTTCTGTATGGCTGTATTCCAACTGAAAACCTTAAAGGAATCATAATATATTCATAGACAAACGCAACGCCATGCTTCAGTCTAATTTGTCAACTTGACATCTTGACACATCGTACATAAATTATGCCTTTTTCCTGCTACATTACTTGTCTATATAAGACGTTATTCATATGAATAATGTCAATTATATAATAATAATAATATAATTATAATATTTTTTAAAACTTTAATCGATTTAATTATTTAATAATAAGTATTGTACTGTTTTATTTTGCCTATAGCTAATATATAGGTTTCTGATCGCTAAGTGTCCAGAAAAACATAAGAATATGAACCAAGAAAAAAAGGTAGCGCCATGCTTGTAGCTGAATTGGGCCGGCGCGTCCGGGTACCAGTACCTCTTTCTCACATGAGATCGGAGTTAAGTGGCAGCAATGCTGTCATCTCAAGTGATGGTATTATTGTCGCGTTTCGTTCGGTTTGTGAGCTTGACTTTCCGGTGGCCTAAACTCGTCATTAAAGGCCGGCAACGCATCTGCAAGCCTTTTATTCGGGCAGATGACCATGGGCGTCAGTAGGCACTTAGGTGCCTGTTACCTGCTCGTTTGCCCCTTATAATATAAAAAAAGCCTTTCATGAGCTATATGCATACTGTATAAATCGCACGCTTAGTCCTAAACTAACAAACTAAGATTTAGATCTAAAGTGAGTTAATGATACAGGCAGCTTCATTTCAACGTCCTCTATCAGTCAATCAAAGATTTATTTCAATATCCAATACTGAGATATAGCTAATTTTGTCTCTTTAACAAAAAAAAACTATTTTGGTCAAAAAGACAAACAAATAATAAAATATCATAAAAGTAATATTTGTCGTTAATGTATGGCGGTTTACAATCATCGATTGCTCAACAAAGTTATGAATGCGGACTCTTTTTCTTATGTTCTTTCATTTAAATATTTATTTATAATCGATCTAAATATTTATTTCGCTAAATAACAGAATTATTTTACTTAAATTCACGAATATAAAGGTGAGATCGGTGCAATTTTTGAACTCGAAATCTGCACCACAGAAAGCGCTGCCAAAGAAAGAAAGAAAAATGAACTTTTTGTGCCACAAAACCTACTGAGAGAGTTAGCACGTAGGAAGTGAGAATTCCCACTCCTACCGCTGATTTTCAGAGACCACTTTGTCACCTCACTGACTTTCTGTTGTACGTCACTATTGATGATTTGTAGAATTAGAGAAGCAATTTAGTTCTTCTGCTTGCCATGGAACTTTTGAAATTTGCGCTTATAATATTTATTTATAATTTACATTGTATTAATAATTTAAGCCTAACCTAGTCAAGCGTTTGATATATCTAAAATATGTAAGAAAAAGCATCTCCAAAGTTTATATAGATACTCGCGGAGTCGGCAGAGGTTCTTTTTTTTGTTAGTCAATTTTCACACCACGAGCGGTCCGAACAAATTGTTAGTTTTTATATTATATTATTTTCCTTTTTCACTCTTCGTTTTCTCTCTTGTAGTTCCATTTTAGGGTTCCGTAGTACTACAAGGAACCCTTATAATTTCACTCTGTCCGTCCGTCTGTCTGCCCGTAAGGTGGTCTTAGTCGTAAGGTTGTAGAGATCGTGGGGGTTCCGAGGATGACGTCAGAAGGCAATCGGTCATCTTAACTCGCCCCATAGCCAAATCCTCTGCAATCTAAGCGGACCCTGGTGCTTAACCGGGATAACGCTAGGAAGTAGTAGGTACCTAAAGTTTTCGCTTCACGTATTAATATATAAACTCTATATGATATCTAAAATAAAATTGTATTGCACCAACTTAGCCTTGAATGTTCTTAGCTTTCCTTAAAGTTGTACGAAATAATTCAATCTCCTTAAGCAACTCGAGTCAAGGATTATATATTTAGACTCTTAGTGACCACTTTTACTCTGTAACCCCACTTCAACAAGGGTTTTATTGTTTGTAATTAAGTTACGGACGTCCCTGAAGTTTCTGTACAGAGCCTTAAATGTATTTTCTCCGCAGATTCGCCTAATTTTTTTCTCAAAGTACTGAATACACTCTTAACTTTATCTATAAATACTTTAAAAATCATGGGGGGTTGTAACATAAGAGCTAACTACAATCCACTCCAATACAATAGAAATATGAAAATAGCTCTGTTTGTTACGTTTCCATGCCTAATACGTTGAACCAATTTTGATAAATTTCGTTATAGAAATAAATTGGACCCAAAAGGACATAAGCTACTTTTTGTCGCGAAAATGACATTTGAAAGGGATTTTATAGGAGTTAAAATTTTGTATGAAAGTCGAAAAAGTGTGGACGAAGTCGCGGGTTAAAGCTAGTATTATTAAATCTATATTCTAGACTTATATATAAAGGTGAAGAGTTTGTTTGTTTGCTTGCTTGAACGCGCTAATCTCAGGCACTGCTGATCCGATTTGAAAAATCCTTTTAGTGTTAGATAGCTCATTTATCGAGGAAGGGTATAGGCTATAAATTACCACGCTAAAATAGACTATTTTTTGTATCTAATTTTATGCGGACGTATCCGCGGCACAGCAAGTATCTAATATTATGTTTACTTTATTTTATATTTCAATTTATCCCTCTTTAGATATGAGGTGACATCTTAACTTAATTTTGGCGTCCATTAAATAGGATAGATGTGTTGATTAAATTACGGTACAGAGATTTTAATGTAATTATAAAGGTATAATTAATTACATTTAAGAATATGACAGATTTTATCAAGAAAATTAATTAAGTGTTAAATTAATGATGATAGATAGGTGGTTAAGTATTTTTAAATTTTCTAATTTTTCGTGCAATTTTCTTATTGTTTTCTTTCATAAGAACCTTTTCCTGTCGTTTCTTATTGCGCGGTGTCAGTGTCCCACTGCTGCTGTTTCTGAAAATGAGAACACCATGTATAAACCAATCTACATTTAAAATAGAATCTATAGTTAAAAAAAATTACGACTTAAAAGCTAAGTTCACTGAGGTTCACTGGTTGCACTGGACAACTTATTTCATTCTTCACTTTCAGCGAAAGCTAATATGCGTTCTACTGGACATGCTGCGTCAGATGTCTGAGGAGCAGTATACAGTAGTGATGAGGTCGTTAGACGCCGAGAGCGCCGGAAGGGCCAACATCTTAGTGACCGACGCTCTTGCCCTGATGATGGCTTTGCTGCAGAGGCCAGTTTTCAGACCACACTGGGCCGATATGCTCCACTTACAGCATCATATTATGTTGCACGCGCTCAGGTGAGCATGGATCATATAAATTTATGTTTCTCAATGAATTTTGACTTGTTATAATTTGGTGTTTAAAAATTATTATATAATTTGTGTATAACTTGCAAGCGATTGTTTCAGTGCAATTGTGATGAATTGAGATGTGATTGCTTAGTTTATTTTGATATAATTTATAAAGTCTTCAACTCGGATTTTTTTTATTTGTTTTTTTATTATAAGACAAGGGGCAAACGGGCACGCGGTTCACCTAAGTGACTACCGACGCCCATGGACAACTGCAACACTAGAAGGCTCGCAGGCGCGTTGCCGGCCTTTGTGAAATGAGATAGTTATGTTTTATATAACTATATATAATATGAATTACGATTTTTTTTACAGTTATTTCCCACTACATTTATTTCAATGAAATCGGAATTGTATAATGAATTTTGTTTTCTGCTTCTTCTTTTCTAGTTTTTTTTAAGCATAATTTATAGCTGGCCCGTATTCTGTTATAGCAAGCGACTTTATGCAATGCAAGCTTTATCTTTAACTTGATCAGTAGCTAAATTTAAAAATAAGCGAATAACGAAATGACAGTTTCTTATAAAAGTGTTTATCTGTATTTTGAAATATAATGACTTGGCGATATATATATTTTCTCAGATGCGAACTGAATTTTCTATGACTTAAATGCAAGTTTAATAATATCGCTGATGCTAAAGTTGTCACATGTCAAGACTGAATTCTTCACGTTATTTGTGTGATTGAGAATCGAATTTTTTTTTTTTTATGTTACAAGGGGGCATACGAGCAGTCAGCAGGCACCGAAGTGCCTACCGGCGCCCATGGACATCTGCACCCCCCTTTTTTATGTTCTGCTAACGTGTATATAACTGAGCCAATATTGCTTTGATTAAGTGAAATGTATATTTTGGCCAAATAAACGTTATTTATTATTTATTTATTATTATTATTATATAGATACTGCGTTACCAAGTTTTGAAAAATGAATATTATGCTTCTAAAGGCCCTAAGTCATATCGGTTTGGATATATCGAAGCTAAACAACCGATCCGACAAAGATGTTGCGCGAGGCAAATATTAATCTTTCTTGAAAAAAAAAAAATTTAAAATTGACACAGTTTGACCAAATGGGACCATACTGGAAGCACAAACTTTCAAATAAAAAGGAGACAGCGAAATCGATTCACCCAGTCCTAAGTTCTGACGTAACAAACTAAAAAAAATACAATCGATTTGAGAACCTCCTTCTTTTTGAAGTCGGTTGAAAAGTCCTTAATACATTACATTAAATTCCATAATAATCTGTTGTATGTTTTTTTTCTTAATAAAGCTGAAGAGTTTATTTGTTTATTTGCTTGAACGCGCTAATCTCAGGAACTACTGGTCCGATTTGAAAAATTATTTCTGTGTTAGATAGCATTTATCGAGGAAGGCTATAGGATATCATCACGCTAAAATTGACTCTTTTTATTTTTCTTAATGTTACGCGGATGAAGTCGCAGGTAACAGCTAGTAATAATATATTTTGATATATTATTACATTGATCAGAATCTTAAGACCCTGAAAACCCCATTACTGCCTCACATGGTAATTATCATGCCGCGTGAGAGTTTTTATTATCCGATATACCTCTTAAAATATTAATTTTAATTACATAGCGTAAAAATTAATTATATCGTAAATAACATATTTATTTAAATACTAATTGTTACTCGCGACTTCGTCCTTGGTTTTTGTTCTTCCAAAAATTAAATTCTTCGTAGAAATTTACGCGAAATCGTCACTCTTTTCCGGAAGTTGAACAGCCCTCGTATTCCTTAAACCGTTAACTTCCTGTCAGTGAAAGTCCTTTTAGTGCGACAAACAGACAGACGGACAGACAATAGATGAAAATGGCCAAGAGCGTATGAAGACACGCTTATATAGAAGGGTTCCGTACCTGATACGGAACAAACGTATGTGTTAAATAACATCAAAAGTTTTTCTCCGATTTCGTCCAAAATAATTTTCCTAGTGAGTTTTAGCATGTTCTATCAACATGGAAAATTTCAAGTCTCTACCTCTAATAGTTTGGAAATGCTAGGGAGGGGGCACCTCTCGGGCAGACAGATGAACGGACAGACAGAACGAAATTATAAGAGTTCGATTCTAAACTTCAGTAATAATATGAAACGAATGAACACAATAGCTACTAGTGAAAAGGATCATCCATAAAGTTGCACTCAAATTACTTCAAAGAAGCGGTAAACTATAGCAGTAGGGCGTCTTTCTTTTTTTTCGATTTTTTTGTTGAAATGTTGTGAAGTATTTATATTATAAACTCTTGCTTAATTCGTATTTAACGATATAATTTTGTTTTTAAAGATTTCATTACTATTATGTCAGTATGATTAAAAATAGTAGAATAGTATCTTCATATGTTTCATCAATCTCATCAATTCTCATATTATAATTAACCAATATTTAGAATCGTTAGTCGCTATCGACCACAACACGGACCAACTGAAAATCAGTTCATTTACTGAGTCGGTTTCCTTTTAGATTTATTGCACTGCTTAATATTTTGTATAGTTTATATTAGTCTATAGTTTCATTTAGAGTTCAGTTTTTTCTGTTATGCCGGAGCTAGGCATAGCTTCATTTGAATGATCAAGTAGTGTAGCCGGGGACTTTGTGTATCACAAAATTTTGTAGTACTTTGTACACTTCAAGGTCAAAAATGTACAAACACTTTGAGCTATCTCTGGCTCCGGTATAATAGATATGTTGTAAAACTGCAGTGCATTAATTCTAATAAAGTTTTTTTTCTCATTCTTATTCTAAATAGTTAAAGATCTCCCGTTTCGCCTCGCACAGTACGTTTTTTTGAGCTCACGTGATGCATCCGAAAATAGACCTCGAAAGCTAGTTTTCACTTTTTAATGGAATTAGTTATTCTAATCGCATGCGCGTTTTCTATAAATTTCACCGAAATAAAAAAATATACTATTATGTTCACGCGTTACAATCCATTGTAAAATTTGTCTCACTTTCTTTAAATATAACATGACAATCATCTATTTTTCTGTTTAAAACTCCTGTCCAATTTAGCACATAGCACAATATATAAAAGGAATGTCATAAAAATAATAATCTATGTTAAAAAGTTTTTTAGGGATCCGTAGTACTACAAGGAACCCCTTATAATTTCGCTCTGTCCGTCCGTCCGTTCGTCTGTTTTTCTGTCTGTCTATCCTTAAGGTGGTCTCGTCCTAGCGTTTCCAAACTATTAGACGTAGAGACTTAAAATTTTGCATGTTGATAGAACATGCTAGAAACTCATTAGGAAAATTATTTTGCACGAAATCGGACAACAACTTTTGAAGTTATTTAACAAATACGTTTATAGCGTATCAGATACGGAACCCTTCTATATACAATAGGGTGGTGGTGGTGGTGGGGGTGGTAGAGATGGATATGAAGTAAGTTATGGAGGGGGTTACGTTAGGCGTAACTGGGGTGCCTACGGTTCGACTAGCTGGGGCAGCTACGGAAAAGGGGGTTACGGTAGTAATAGGGGTGGTCACGGCTGGGGAAACGATGGCCAAAATGCAGAGATCATTGGAGGTGGTGATGAAGGTGGTTTAGGCAACAGTAATGAATTAGGTAGCGGAGGTGACGAAGGCGAAGAAATCGACATTGAGAGAGGATGGGCTAATAAAGGCGGGAACGGAAGAGGTAGCGGCGGTGGTACAGGATGGGGTAATGGAGGCGGGAACGGATGGGGTAATGGTGGCGGTAACGGATGGGATAACGGCGGCCAAAACGGATGGGGTAATGGAGGCGGCAATGGAGGTGGTAACGGAGGTGGTTACAGAGGCGGTAACAGAGGTGGTAACAGAGGCGGTGGCGGTGGAGGCTGCAATAGTGGCAACTGCGGAAAATATGGAATCGATCGACTAGGAACTGGCTATAATAATACCAACAATGTACACATACATGAAAAAAAATAGTATAGCTTCATAGTTAACATACAATTGTATAGATGTACTTATAGATAATTTAATAATATACAGTATGGATTTATTTAGAAAATAATAAAGATATTGCAACTAAAAACGGGCTTCTATTTTTTTCATCATTTATCTTCGTCTATTCTTAAGTATAGAATTTCAGTTAAGAGATGATGATGGATGGAAATTATGGAATAACATATAAATGTATATTAAATTAAACTTTCTCTTTGCAACATCAAAATAATATATTTTACTCAATCCAAAAAAAAAAATATTTTCATCCGTCTGTTTAATTAAGGTTCCGTATTAAAAAACAAAAACCATTGAAATTTAACAAGATCACTGAATTCACGGAGATGAAGTCGCTGGGTACAGCTGATAGTAAATATTATCTGTTGGTTTTTTAATTACTGTATTTAAAGTGCAGTAAATAATATTTATATTATTTAATTTTTTTATTACTTAAAGTGGTTTTGCCCAACTTAAAGTTCAAAAGAGCATTAAGCTAGTGATAAGTGATGACACTGAAACGACGTCAGATACCGTTATTTGAATCAATAATGATTTCAATCATGCTGATGTAACACAGATCATTGCATGTGTAACCACTGGAAAACTAAAAAGGAACTGTATCATTTTAGGGTTCCGTAATACTACAAGGAACCCTTATAAATTCGCTCTGTCCGTCCTTCCAAAAGGCTGTTCTTCTTATTCTTTAGTGTAATGTTATGATTGTTTTATAAATCCTTTACTATTTTTTTACATTCAGGTGAATCGTTTGCTCTTTTTATATTTATAAAATACCAGAATTAAAAAAGACGATTGTTTTTGTACTCTGTGCTGCTTATAAATCGCTGTTTATTATTATTGTGGTGACAACAACTAATACAATAGTAAGTATACAGCCCGAATTTCACGTCTGCTCACCACGGATCACTGATCGTGAATAGCTATCACGAACCGCCCAATCTGTTTTTTATTGTAACATAAATTCACATCTACCCACAGTTTAACTGTGAATACACATTCACCATTATACCGGAGCCAGGAATAGCTCAAATTGTTTGTACATTTTTGTCCTTGAAGTCTACAAAGTTCCGCAAAACTTTGTGTAACAAAGTCCTCGGCCAAACTACATCATCATTGTAATGATAATTGATCATTCAAATAAAGTTATGTCTGGCTCCGGCATTATATTTATAAGATTTAGCGTCTATTATTCTTTAGTACATTTTGGATATTCTATTTAATAACGTCATTTTTATTTATAAGTATAATTATCTAATTATAATTAACTTCAATAAATAACTATTCAAATGAAAACATTATCATAATATGATTAAGGCACGCCTAAAACCGTCACACATCTCACAAATGGCGATGCATACTTGGAATCACACAGTAACTGAAGATATTTTTTCCCATCGATTCCACTATTCCTTGCTTCAAAAACTACCCATATATGTTGATCCTGTGTCGCATATATCAAAGATAAAGGTAAACAATTGACCATTATACCATTCAGTTGCACCAATTCACCGATCAGTCTAAATTCATGGGTGTTTTCTATCGGCCTCGTAAATAATTCAACGGCATACGGGCTGTGATAGGGCGTATCGCTGCAGACTCATATTTCATGAGCCAGTACCACGTAGCAATATAATGTCACGTGCCAATATGACTTGCGTTTTTTTTTTTTAAATTTAACTTTCTTTTTCTTATCAGCTTGACAAATTGAAGACCTACATGTAACAATATAAACGATCAACTATTAGACGTACATAGGTCTTCCTTTTGGTTCTGATTTCATATTTACAAGGCGGTTTATTTAAGTAACTACCGACGCCAATAGACCAATTTACAACCAGAAAGCTTGCAGAAACGTTAGCGACCTTTAAAAAATAAGAATGCTTTTTTTGGAGGTTCCTATAAAAAGGTTGTTTAAAACACTGAAGCTGGCCACTATTATTTATTAAAAATTCAATTTATTTCTATATTTATTGGTGTTAATTTAACTTTTTTTCCACAACATTTTTTAGGGCAGCACTGGACTGATTTTCTGTGGTTCTTCATCGCACGTTTCTTTTTAAAACCGGACCATCATCAGGAGACAGTCTCTACAAGGGTTGTTAGTTAAATGATTAATATCCTCAAGGAAGGGGACGCTGGTGGTGAAGGCGAGCTATTTTTCGCTTTTATAGTTCTGTAGGTATCCACCTATGCTGATATATTTTAACGAGCGTATGCTGTGCTGAATTGATAAAAATCTCTACTGTAAAGCGACGGAATAAATCTTTGAGGCATATAAATCTTTGGGGTACCTCGTTTTAACACAGTTTCCGCTGTAATTATGTATTTTATTACAACAAATTTTAGATTTCTTATCTGTATAATAATTCCGTCAAACTGCAAGTTTATTGACGGGATCTCCTCTCTCAATAAACGAAAAAATTAAATTATAGGTTTACGTTCACTGAGAGGAAAAGAAAATATTATACTTATATAAAATATCTTTTAACAAATCTACACATGTCTACGATATCCTCAGTATTAATTCCATTTAAAAAAAAACATTTTTAACACTATCTCTAACACAAAAACTAAAAATACATAATGGGCTTTATACACAAAAATACGGCAATAAAAATCTAAAATCACTTCGTAAAAAGTATTTCATTGCTGCAAATAAAGACGAATGAAAAAAATATTTCAATCTGATGAAATAAAAAAAATGTTTCTAAAATCAATCAATTATGGGAATCACTTACTAATTTACCATATAAATGGGTTTTTGTGAATACAGATTCATTAATTTATGATTTTTCTAGCAGTATTTTTAGCATTAAAAAATACTTAAAAAAAATTTGCGTACACATGCCATATGACATTCGCTGTTTTTTTTCAAGATTAATATTATTTTTTCATTTAAATATGTAATCGTTTGTAGAGTTTTTAATACTGTGGAGGACGAGGTCCTGGCCTATCAGTGGTCGGCATATGTTTCGATCGCTAGGTTAAGTAGCTCTTCCTGCGACCTGGTGATAGATGGGTGACCCATTCTAACGCTAATTTATATTTGAAATCCGACCTCTTCCGTGTTTCGGCAGGCACATAAAACAGTAGGACCCGATAAAGTCACTGAGTGATATTAATCGTGAGATTTTAGAGATCGTGGGGGTTCCGAGGATGACGTCAGATGGCAATCGGTCATCTTAACTCGCCCCACAGCCAAATCCTACTTACAATTACACGGCTGCAATCCTGGTAATGAATCGGGCGACGGAGCGCAGTAATTTGCATGTGTAACTGACCCATTGGACATTTGTGGTTTACAGACTACCACCTTTAGCCTTTAGCCAAAGTTAAGTATTCGTAAACTTCCTAATTTTCCGTGCAACTTTCTTAATTTTTTGTCTTTCAAAAAACCTTTCTCCTGTCGAATAACAAACAACAAAAAAGAATTAGCGAAATCGGTACAGCCATTTACGCGGGATTCCTTGACTAAGGGAAATGGGGATTTAGTTTGATTTATACAAACTGGCCACACGCTTCGGCTACGCACAAGTAAAATTGCAATGTGAATTTTAATTAAATTAATGTAGAAATTAAATAATCATTATAACATACTTTTAATTAAAGTATTTACTTATAAACGATTAAAAAATCATTTTATACAGGTTGAAGCACGCGTCGTAATATTAATTGTTGTCTAACAGGCGATCTTTAGTTTTAATAGTGGCGTCAAACAAGGAAAAACGGGAAATTGCTTGTTTCTTAACGCTGCACTCGGATTAGACCTTTCTTTTACTCTTTTAATTATAAAATATATGTGAAAGTGAGTGTCAGTGATCACTATAAAGAGCCTACACCCGGGTCACAAGTCCAGGGCACTGCTATGGTTCCTTCATCTGCAACGCGATGGACCCGGCACCCGCACGGTGAACCCGTGTAATGCTAAGAAATTCGTCTCTTATATTAGCAGAGAACGGAACAAGCAAATATTTTGAACGTCCTTTATAATTATTGCCATTTATTTTATTTAATGTTTCAATTATAGTCTTATAACAGAAATAATGATGCATGAAATACTAAACGACCTTGCTTAATTCCGCGAGAAAAATTTCATTCGCGAAAAAATGTCATTCACGGATTTAAGCAAGTTGTTTAGTATTTCATGCATGTCATGGATTTCCGCAAAGTAACGTCTTATTACATATATCAATTATCAGAAATAATGGTTATAATTATGTAAATATCAACTTGTAACCATATAAAAATCTTCTTTGTATATAACTCGCAATTTCCACTTAATTATTGCAAACAAAAAAATAACTAAAAATTAAGGATCTTCTAGACATGTTCTGGTTACTCCTAATAATATAAATGTACATTTTTGGTACTTCGTTGAATTTACAAAAGTACATGCAACGTGTAAAATTAAATGTAATTCTCGCTTTAAGGTAAATGCAAGTCTGAAGCTCAAACAAGCTCCACCCTTGCAAATCTAGTACAATATAGTATTCAACACTACACTAGTTAATCATATTTATGGATTTGTATTCATAGTTAGTATTAAGAAAGGTTATAATATTTTTACGGAAGATTGACGTTGTATCTTCAAAGACATCAGTTTTTTCAATACAGTTGTTGTTTGGATTCAGTAAACACAATATAGTATTCAACACTACACTAGTTAATCATATTTATGGATTTGTATTCATAGTTAGTATTAAGAGAGGTTATAATACTTTTACGGAAGATTGATGTTGTATCTTCAAAGACATCAGTTGCTTCAGTACAGTTGTTATTTGGATTTTCTTTTAAAGAATATTAGGAATACTTTTTAGGTATGTCTAATATTCCCTTTTTCCCTTTTACTAAGCTTAAATTAAAAGCTTGTATTAGGATTCAGTAAACAATAACCAAGAGATGTGGAATGAACCAGCAATGCACGCACTTAAGGATCCCAGTGTGCAATTTTGCCGGTGAGCTACAAAAGGTTTTACTCTTCAGCATTAATGACTTAAGATTAAACTACGCATATTTGATCATACGACTATCTCGCGCAGCTTTACATGATTTTATTAGTGGCAATATTAGACATTTTAAATCCAGTTATATTAAGCGAAAAGCGCTTTAATGTTATTAGAGCCAAAATACGTTGGACCGGTTTTGCTTGGTGCCATTTCAGCTATGTTCGGGGAAACAAAAATGTCCTCGTGGAAATGAAGGAAAAATCCACTTAGCGGCAGAAAGTCCCCGTCTCTCGGGAGGTTACAATGGGCCATGATTAACGTCTTTTACACGAATAACTGTTACTCTATGTCACAAACGGTAAACCGAAATGAGTTGATGGTTATCTTTTATGGGGTCTGTTAGCTAATAGTTTATGAATAGACAGCATATTTATAGTGAATTTAGTGATTTTTGTGGGTTTCTATATTTTTTGTGCTATTTTTGTAAATGTAGAGTAACCTATGTTGTTCTTTGTAACATCAGTTCCTTGCCGGTGTAAGTTTCATTAAAATCCGCCCAGCCGTGTCGGGGATTGCCCAGAACAATAAGACAGACAAAAATACTTTAAATTGTATTGGATGTAATATATATGTATAAATATAAAATAAACAAATAAATAAATGTTACTATTTGGTACAGTGACGTTTGTGCCTATAGTAGTTTTCTTTTATAATATAAGGGGTAAACGAGCAAGCGGTTCATCGTCTAAGTGACTACCGATGCCCGTGGACATCTGCACCACCAGGAGGCTAGCAGATGCGTAGCCTTCTAAATAAGTGAATTTATTCACTTTAGTCATTGAATAAGTGACAATCTTCACTACTTTCTTTATAAATCACAATGGGCACAAGCAGGCGGTTCACAACTTAAGTGATTACCGACGCCCATGGACATATGCACCTCTAGAAGGCTCGGAGATGCGTTGCCGGCCTTTAAAGATGCGTTTAGGGCACCGGAAACTCTCAGAAACCGAACGAAACGCGACAACAATACCATCACTTGACGTGACAACACTGCCGCCATTTCACGCCGATCTTATGTGAAAGAGAGGTACTGGTAACCGGACGCGTCGGCCCAATTCGACTGCAGACCAAAAGAACAGCTAGCCTGGCGTTACCTTTAATTAAAAACACACTACATAAACATCGTTACGTTAATTTTAATACAAAGTATTAAATGGAAATAATTGACTCAACAAAATATCAATTTTCAACGTTACATTGTATCGGTCACTACACTTTTCTTACAAAAGCTGGTATACATTATAAAGACATTTAATTAAATCGTCCATCAAAAGAATCGTGTTTGTGTGAAACAGTCCAATGATTTGTTTCGAAAAACTACGAATTTTGATAATTGGCAATTTTATAGATTTTGGTGTGTTCTCTTCGAATTTCGACTTCGCCACCTCATGTTTCTTCCGATCGCGCCGCCAAGTTGGAAAAATGACCGCTAAAGGCAGTTTCTGCCAGATCTCCTTTCTGTTTCATTTCACTATAAAAGCAGTTATATACAAAATGAAATTAGAGACTTACAATTTATATCTCTACCTATTTTTCATAAGGCGCATGAGCTCCGCAAAGCATACTACAACTCACATTTTGGTCTTCTAATTTCAGAATTATGAAATTAATTCATATCTTTGAATTCCAGACATTTGTATCTATTAAAATTCGGAAACAGCGCATCAAAATCTATAAAATTGCCAATTTTCATAATTCCCGGAAAACTTCCAAGGCAAAACTACCAAATGATTAGACTAAAACAGTGAAAAGCAAATTCAATATGCGTTGACTTCACAAGTTTTTACTTAATCGATGCGTATAAGCCAGACGCTATCACTGTAGACCATATTAATATTATAAAGAGGAAAGATTTCATTCTTTATTTGCATTTAATAGACTCTGAAACTACTGAGCCGGTTTTAAAAATCTTTCATTAGAATCCTTAAATACCCCTGATGAACAAATATGATAGAATATTGTTAAAAAGTTAGGGATCCGTATTAAAACTTCAATAATGTAAGTACCTGTGCCATCGCCATCGAAAGCTCACAAGCACACAAAATTTTCGTGGGCCCCCGCTTACTAATTGTGCGCCCCTATTTCTTTGTCATGCTAACATTTAGCCCGTCAAGTATTTCGTTAACCCCAGGGGGTCCACCTGGACAACCTTGGAAACCAATGAGTTGGAGCATCTCGTAAGGTTATTTGCCTGTTTAAAATATAAAATAACTAAACCACAACACTGGATTTGAAGCGGTAATAAATTTACGCCACTACAGTAATTCTTTTAAAAATTTAGCACTTGGAGAAACTTGTGGTTTATGTTAATAAGAGACGATATTTCTTTGTGTTTAAATTGTCTCAGGAATAATCACATTTGCGCTGAGATTTTCATGCAATCTAAGGGCTCCTACACACTATAGACTTCACTGAGTTAAATGAGTTTTATCTAAAATCTCTTTCTGTCGAAAATCAGCGTTACGGTAACACTTTGAAATTATGCTGAGACGGTGACCTTTTTGACCGAAACACTAGAATACTGTTTTGGATATTAAGCTTGTATTGTAAAATTTTAAGTCGTGTTTTGGTCAAATAAAGTTTTCTATCTATCTATCTAATTATTAGCTTCAACCCGCGCTTCTTCCGCGCTATTTTCTTCGAGTTTCTTAGAAACTTTCAACCTCTATTTCATCTCTTATAAACATCATTTTTGCGACAAGAAAGTACCTATGTCCTTCTCCTAGGTCCATTATATCTCTATTCATTTTCATCAAAATTTGTACAGCGGTATAAGCATGAAAACGTAATAGTCAGATTTACTTTATAATATTAGTAACAATTATCAAACGTACATTATAACACGTTAATACTAGTGGACATTGTGGTAAGAGCAGTTTTACTACCGTCAAGTTATTAATAAGTAGGCATATATGGTGATATGTTAATATTGTTAACAACCTTTTTATATATCACTAGGAAATTGGGATGACTTGTTTTTATAGGAGAAATAGATTCGAAGCTTTGTTCGCCGGGCTTAATATTTCGTATTTTAGAAATCTAAGGTAAATGAAATACTCTTAGAACTACATAAAACTTCCTTTCAATGTATTTATAATGCGCTCAATATTCTCTTGCATTATAAAACGATAGGAGTATAAATTCTGAACATTTTTTTATTAACAACAACTAAAGGCGAGATAAATAACTTGAATGACTATGTCTATATTTTGTAGTCTGTCCTTTCATTTTATTGAATGCACACGTAAACGCGACTAATCTGTCGGCAGATAAAATAGTCTATCTCTGGTTTCTTCTCATCCTTGTTGACTTTGCCTTTCCTTTTTTTACTACCCTGAAGTTGAAAGACATCTTCCATTTCATTTTAAGTAAAATTCAAAGCAATTGTGTTGAATTAAAAAAATATTGACAAATTTGGATGTTAGTAATTTTTGTGAAGAATATTTTTATTCCGCAATGAAAATCATTTTCACTTCATAAAAACTTCCTAGGAGGACTTCAAGGAAAGTTTTACAAAATACTTCAATTGGTCCAACCATTTTCAAGTTACGGTTGCCAATGGAAATAGGGATTTGAATTTAACTATAAAGTTTACAATACTAGCTAAAATTCCTTTCTATACACACTGACAGAATAAGTAGAACATAAAAAAGGGAGACTGTAATAAAGTTAGTTTTATCTTTAAACAAATAATAATTAAACATGTAAGAACAATTAACAAAAAAACATGTTTTGACTTTATTTTCATCACCATAATTAAAGTTTAATGAAAAAAAAAACAAAACAAAATGCATTTACCTCAAAAAAAAAGTAATTTTATTCAAAGACTAAAATTGGCTTTTTAATAGACTTGAATATTTCTAGTTGCATACTTTAAAGTTAATTTTATTTGAAATAATTGAGTCACAAAAACAACATCAAGAATGAAATAAGCTCATAAGTTTTAAAATCAACAGATTACAAATATTCTGCTAAGACACTTTTTACTTAGTGGGTGCTGTACCAACCTGTATAAGGGTACTGGGTTTCCGTTTGCTACGATGTGTCCGTACATGTTGTGTGATCAGTTTGACGCTGTACTCCACTCTATTGCACACCTTACAAATGTGCCTTTGATAGTGGCTGTCAGTATGTTCCTTCGCTTTCCATTTAGGTGTATACACATAACAGATCCTACAAGGTACATATCTACGTCTCTGGAAACAGGAATAACAAAAATTTCATATTTATGACCATGTCAACTGTGAGATGAATTAAATTAATATCTATATAAACGTTCTCTTAGACTGGACCATACTTGGCACATTTAATTTTGAAAATTTTATGTATGTGCATAAAAACATACATAAATTCAAGATAGTAGGGGATTTTACTAGTAGAAGTCCTAGGAATAAAATGCAATTAGTAATGCACTCTACTAGGCTTCGTAAAATTAACTCAACATTTAAGTATGGAGCCTCAATAGCTCAACAGTGTAAGTACAAATACCACCGCCGTTGGGGTATTGTCGCACCCACTCCTAATACAAGCTTTTAATTTAAGCTTAATAGGCGGGGAATGATCGTAAGTAGAAACTTCGCTTGCGTGAGTTAGCTCTTGTACTGCGGTCGTCGTCATCCGTACAGCGCCATCTAGATTTTGCTTTGGTGTAACCTTTTCCACTTGACATCATTGCCATCTTGCTATGTCGCTGCCGCTACATCATTATGGTTTTCATTACATTTGTGGAAAGGCACACCAAGGTGGAAAGTTTCGGCGAGGAATGGAAGGTGGAAGCGAAGTTGGAGTTACCCGAGGCGGCGGCGCCTCGCCGACTGTTGTTCGTCGAAAGGTGTATATATAGTAATCGTTAGTAGAAACTTCGCTAGCGTGAGTTGGTTTGTATGGAGATTTTCAGTGTTTGTACTGCGGTCGTCGTCATCCGTACTGCGCCATCTAGTTTTGCTTTGCTTAATTTTTTTCCACTCGACATCATTTCCATGTAGTTATGTAGCGGAAGCGACCTATATGATTTGAAAATACACTAAACCGTCTATGTCATGTTAATCAAAGAAAAACAGAATATTTAACAAAATCAAATAACAAGAGGCACACGTTTTACCTGAGTGACTACCGACGCTCACAGACTATGCGCTACCAGACTTGCAAATGCGTTGCTGGGCTTTGAGAGAAGTCGTATACTATTTTCTAATTACGTATATCATATCGGTTCGGAAATACCGAAAATTTAATTACCACCATTATACCAACACATCGTTACTTTACTCTGCAAGAACATAAACAAAGTCACGTGTTAAAAAATAGCTAGTTTTATGACTATTGCGGGAACCTATATTATAAGAAAAAGGGGGTTAAGGGGACGATTTACGAGTATATATAGATTTATTTCTTTTTTTTTTTGAATTGGCTGAACCAATTTATAGTGGCTTTACGATTTATAGGATTCGTTTTCGGCTATATTGGATACAGGCCGTTGGAATTTTAAATTCATTGTCTACGAATTCGCACATGAATGTGGAGTAAAAGCGCCAATAATCGGCCATTGTGCGAACACACGCCCCTAACCCCTATATTGTCACTTTGTAACGTTGAACCAAAACTGCCTAACTCAAATTTTGGGATATTGTAATTTAAATTATTTTAAGTAAATACTAGGCATTGCAATGAGGAGGTCGTGGCCTAATCAGTGGTCGGCATTTGAGTTGATCGCTAGGTTAAGTTGCTCTGGCTGTGACCGGGTGATACATGGGTGACCCATTCTAGTTTATATTTGATATCTGACCTCCTCCGTGTTTCGGAAGGCACGTAAAACAGTGCGGCCTGATTAATGCGGCGGTGGGGTTTGAACCGGGTACCTTGCGGATTTCAGTCCATACCTTATACCGTTGAGCTATTGAGGCTCAAATTATCATTCATTGGGCCCTGTTTGGGTTATTCCACAGTCCGACTACTCCGATTTTGATAAAATTTTCCAAAGAAGTAATTGTAACATATTTAATTCTAATTTCAAAGTAAATGCGCATTTATGACCTCCTACATTTATGTACTACCATGAAATTAAAAAAAAACCTCAAGCATTGAGAGATCATGGACAGACACTTGTTCATGTATGTATGCACAGATATAAATACAAATAATTATTATGGAAATTTTTCATCGAAAGATTTATTTAATACTAGCTGCAACCCGCCACTTCGCCAGCGTAAATCCAGTAATTTTAATAAATTTTGTGGGTTTTCATTTTCTGTGCGGAACCTAGAAGTGTAAAATCAGCTAACTACCAGTAAAAGTTCCGTCCAAATCGGTCTAGTCGTTACGGGGATTATCCGGAACAAACGTCAGTTACAAGCTATTTTTTTTTTTGGTGTATAGCTAATACCGAACAAGTACCTATTTTTTTTACAGAAATCCATATTCTTTATTTATTTTTATAATTTTTGTTTGTTTAACAAAAGATATTTTTTAATTATTTTGTTATACAGAAACAAAAATTCAAAAAAAAAAAATTTAATAGAAGTTTCCCAGTCTACTTTTGGATTTAGTAGAAAAAAATAAAAGTTTCATTTTTCTCTCAGGAACAAAATGCCTTTTTACTTTGGCAAAAAACGCATCGAAATCAAACAAGCCATTCCGATTCCGATTATCTTAAACGGATTTCTAGTATAATAAATGATATGACAGGTTACTTACCTATCCATTATTTTGACAGACTAAAGTTTTAGAATGTAAAGTATTGTAAATTTATTCAAAAGCTCGACAGACATCTAATCGTATCACGTGTTTCGCACTTCTTTTTGTTATTAGCGTACTTAGTACCGACGCATGTATCGATGTTTTACTTTTCTATAGCTATATAAAGTTCAGTGTCAATGTCGTGGACGATCCTCAGCATGACCAGTCCGTGACCATGACGTGGGCCTCATAATTACAGATTGTAGACAGCTGCATCAAGTTCACTGTTCGCCTCTCATCTGCTGAAGTGTTGAACATCCAAATTGCAGTAACGTCGATGCGTCACGGTTGTATGGAGGCTTGAATCGGCCGTAGAGATCGGGCGGCGGCACGACAGCGCAGCGTGACCGGCGCGGGGAGTGCGACCGAAGCCCGCTATTGGTCGCGTGCACGTGGCCTGATCTCGCACCATGACAACGTGCCTCGTCCCGCTCGCCCCTCTTCATATTCGCGCAAGGAACATCTCCTGACTCACACTCACAGTATGCGCTCCGTGTCTACGGTTGTGTCATAATTTCGTCCGCGTTGCTACGTTTGATAATTTTTACGGCTCGTAATAAAGATCGACGATCGTTCGATATATACGAATCCACACAACGCGGTTTAATTTATAGTATTTATTTAGATCGAGTGTGATTATTGATGGAGTTATTCAACAAGGCGGCTCCAATTTAACCCCTGGTGCCTTTTGTCAAAAAAAAAAGAAGAAAAGACGAAGCAGTCTGCAGCTGACCGGTGGCGAATTTAATTTTTTTGAGTGAGTATGTTTTAAAATTGCAATTTACCGCTAAGCTAACCAGTAGCTCTATTATATTCTTTTTTTAATAGAAACAAAATACAAACACAAATAACAAAGCAATTTAGCATCACATACCATTGAATAAAGACGCGTTATTTAAGATTCACGCACATTCTTTGCTATAAAGCCGCACAAACAATTATTTAAATGAAATATTTAAATTTCTTTTTGTGTATAGGTCTCAATATAATTATTAATCAATTTAGAATGTGACCTGCTTGACTTATTAGAAATGTATAATAACAGTTATTGCATAGTCGGGTTCAGTGCTCTCGCGGTACTCATCAAAGCGTTTTACAAACGACAGTGCTTGTTACTCATAATAATGAAGCAATTTCGCTTACGATTAAATGAAAAGTGTTGATTGCACAGTTTCTCCGTTTTTTACGTCTTTGTAAACTTTATGTTCCTCGTCACATGGAGGACATAAACAGGTTTTGACGAACTACTTCAGATGTTTAATATATACTTATAGTCTTTGAAGCACCTGTTTATTGATTTATGATATTTACACCACGTTTGAAACAGCTGATTGTTCATTACCGGCGCACCGCGTCGCCTTCGTCGCGACGCCGGGTGGTGGGTGGTGGCACCGCCCTCATTCGTAGACTATGGTAAAATTTATTCATGGGGTTTTCTATATATAAGTATTAAAACTCTATCGTTATTATTATAGGCATGTTATTGTTTTTTTTAGTTACAAAAATTATTCAATAATCATCTGCGACAGAAATTTAATTTTATTATTTTAAGTTTTGAAATTTTTTTTTATCGTGGTAAAGGAGCAATTTCGTTTTTTATATATAATTGGACTTTAAAATGTTCCTATGAATTGTGACAAATATGTGATTTATATCTATGAAATGTTGAAATATTTTTTTATGTTTTTATATATTCGAAGATAATACTAATTTTATGATTTAAGTTTAGGTAAGCCAATATTCAAAATTGGTGCCGCGGTTGTTTTTAAAATAAGTTTTTTTTTGTCTCAATTATATTGTTTTCAGATTTTTTATTTTTTTAACGTTAAATACCGGAGACTGATGCAAAATCGGCATAGACAAAATCTACACGTATCTTGGACATTTTTTATATATGTATAATTCAGAACGAAGATTAGCGCGACAGTTATAGACTGAATAACTAAGTTCTGAGTCAATTATTGATCGGAGTTATTATTATCTATGTTACTTATCGTAATATTAGATATTAGATACCGGTTATTGTTCATATTAAATATAAACTATGTTTGTCTTTATTTCACTTTGTGCAAAGAGTCAGTAACTGTCATTTCCTCTTTTAAAACATGTAGGTTTTGAAAATAATGCCTGTATATTTGGTAAATAATAATGAGTATCTTAAAGTTTAGTCTGGAATGATGTGCACATCTACACTAGGTAACGAGATGCATCTTGCTATCTAGATTTATTTAAATTTAAAAATGTTAATTTAAATTTTAAAATATTAAGGTAAAATTTTAATGGATTATTTAGTTTATTTGAATTATTATACTTTTGACATTATAGCATTAAAATTTTTATTTTTAATTATCTTTGACATTGTATTCATTTTTGTCAATTTAATTATGTCCTATTGTATTATAGGGGTGCAATTTACCTGAAATAAATAAAAATTTAATCTAATTTAATAATTTTACACAATATTGAAAATTAAACACAATACTGACAAAGTGAAAAAAGCGTACGTATACGCAAAGCTTTTCTCGTGGGGCACGTGGGGGCACACAGTGCCCCAAAGAAAATTTCGAAAATATAAATATAATTAAAATAAAATGAAGAATTTAAAATTAATGGGCGCTTAGACCCTATCCACTCGGTAAAAGCTATACTTGATTTTAAACTTTATTTACACAATTATCACTGCTAACACCATCACTATCATAAAATAACGATGCAAATTAATTTCATTGTTTAGAGAAATAAATATTTTTTTTTACAAATTTTTGCATTCTTAGAATGCACCTATGCTCAAAATATAGGAGCAAAGGTTGGGAAGGGGACACAAAAAATTATAGACTTATAAAACTTACAAAGATTAACATGCTCCAACTTACAAAAATTAACATGCTCCTAAAAAAGTTCGACAAAAAAAGTTTGCGTAACGTATTTATATTTCTAATGCAATCGAAGGCTGTAAAATATACTCACAAAATATATAAGACGAAAATCACGGAAAACATTTATACAAACCTGTGAAGTTACTATAAAACTTTTAATTTTGTTTG
>JANCMC010001028.1:1191432-1218286 GCA_024363005.1 Charaxes varanes
AAAATATATAAGACGAAAATCACGGAAAACATTTATACAAACCTGTGAAGTTACTATAAAACTTTTAATTTTGTTTGAAAGATATCGTCAAACAAGGACGTCCAATACTCTGAACTTATGACGCACATGCTTTAAGCACAAACAAACATTTAACTGACAGCAAAAAAATTAATGTATTTTACGTACTCAATATTAAGCTTAGCACCGAAGAAAAATGAAAGCATATTTGACATATCTGGCTTTATAAATAATCATTCGCACAAGAGTTTTTTTACCGCGCGTTTAAATAGAACATATTGTAGTGGTAGTGGGGCCTCTTTCTCTATATAAACATGATACTGTTTGGCTAAGAAAGCAATAAGCATTAATAAAGGGTTCAGAATACAATTAAGACATTTCAATCGATCAAGTTATCACAATATGGATTCCTAAGTTTCTGTTCACACTGCGACGCTTTTTTGTTGAGCAATGTTCTATTTTCAACGCTATGTATATACATTACGCTATATTTTCGTACCGACGACGTTGAAAAGGCGTCAACGCCGATATTTAACGCAACGCTTTTTTAACTCTCGTGCGAATGTGGGTTTATAGTCTTATAATATTAATTAAGTAGATGTAACCCTTAACTACGCGTTTAATTTATTGGTTTTATTAAATTTTGAGTGTTTTAGTTTTATGTCGAAAGATAAACATTTTGCTAAAAGTAACGTAATCTACGTTACTCCTTCTTTATCAGCTATATAACAGTGACAGCCCGTACAATATAGGTCTAGTCATTTCGAAGCTTACGTCGTAACAAACAGACATTCAGACAAAATTATTTCAATATGTGTTTTTTTTCACAAATATCGTATATAAAGTCATATAGATTTCATAAAAAATATATCTTTGACACCCCCGTAGTATTGATCGGGTCGTTATTCTATAGATATTTCAGTCTAAAAATGCACGGCCTTCCAATAACTAATTGCAACGCTTGCTTGTGTGTGTGCAGCGTTTTCATTATAAACTCAAAACTCAACCGCGCACTGTAATGATATTGACGAGCTCGCGTGTTGCGTCTACACGCTATTTTGCATGTAGAGGGTGAATACTTTGGATTGGCGTGCATTTTTAGACTGTACGCACTCTACTTAGGACCATAGACGGTTAGTTTTTCGACTACGAGACTCCAACAATAACGTAATACCGGACAATGTAACGTATCAAGACAATCATTGATTACATAATAAATTAGAACATATGAGGACAAAAAATACAAACAATTTGATATTATTTTTCCGTTGTGGCATAAAAAGATAACACACGACGCTGATTTTCAGCTGAGACCCAGGTGGCATCACAGCATAAACAATAAAAAAAAGTATATATATTACATTTTACATTATAAATTAAGTTAAAGTAAAGCAGCAAACATGTGTGGCAGTTTAGCGATAAAAGTTCATTTTTAAATAAATAGTAAATAAATAGATACAGATACAGACTATTGAAAGCATATTTCAAAACCATGCTTCAAAGAAATCCTTAGGCCGCTTGGAAAGGCATTCCGAGGGCATAAAAGCTATCGCCATATATTTTCGGTACATAATCCTTACGCCAGACGACCATCATTTACAAATGAATCAGTATTACCTTGATAATATGAGAAATCCTGTTATTGTTAATCATACAAAACAATATTTCAAGTTCCAAATAAGTTTACTTAATGTCCATTACAAATTCGTACCATTGTTAAGTAAGCCTTGTAAAATACCGCGGAATGAAAAATACAATGATAATAAAACAAATTCATATAAACCCGGAGTGTCACATAAAAAAGGTGGATTAAAACGAACGTCAGAAGTACTTATATCTTTTTATTCAAAAACTATATGATTTTAGCATATGTTTAACGGTGGGAAAAATCGTATTATAACTCAACAGTTACGCCTCGTTCATTAAAATGGCGGTCGGTGAGTCAGCGCTTTGTATTCCCAGCATATTTATCTGACAAGCTCTTATAAAATGAATTTATTTTCATTTATAATTTTCTTATCCGCCTACGGTGTCCTTTGTTTGGCCATTTCAAAATTTCATCGAGATTCTGCTTCTTTTTTTATGGGACGTTTGCGTTATTCCCCAACAGCCCTAATGAACTATGAAGCGTTAATATTTATTCAGGTCGGAGACAGTTAAATTAAATAATAAGATATATATTAAAGTAAGAGGAACATTAAAATTTCAGCGATTTTTTTATATACCTTATTTATACTTTCAATTTTTTTATATACCTTATATATTTCTACTCATTAGAAAAATCGAAACACCTTGCAAGTTTATGTTTTGTAAGGCTTAACAGAAAAATGAGTATATTTATTTATTTATTGCCATCGGACGTATAAAATTATAATACAATACAATACATAGGTCCAGTCGAGTCGAGGAAGTCGTGGCCTAATCAGTGGTCAACATTTGATTCGATCGCTAGGTTAAGTTGCTCTTGTTGCTCCCGGTTGATAGATGGGTGACCCATTCTAGCACTGGTTTATATTTGATATCCGACCTTCTCCGTGTTTCGGAAGGCACGTAAAATTACGAATTGTGCATTTGGCCTTCCATGGAATTCTCAACATTTGCCTCCGGCACCACATTTCGAATGCAACTATCTTAGAATCCCTTTTATAATATATATTAGGTGAACAAAAAAATCAATAAAGTAGGTTTTTATCTAAACAAAATAAAAGAAGCGAAAATCGGATGAAAGAGAAAGAAATAAGGAAAGGAAAGAAAGGAAATAAGGGTACTGAACTGATTTTGTTTACATATATATAAATGAATCCCTATTTCCCACTATCATCACGCGTGGACTGCTGAACTGATTTCGCAAATTCTTATTTGCTTGTGTTTGTTATTGTGAGCAGAAGATTCTTATCAAAGAAAAAAATTGAGTAAATTGCGCAGAAAATTAGGAAATTTAGGAATACTTTGCCAACATATTAAATTATTTCTAATGTAAGCTTGAAGCTTTTGACAATAGGAACGGGAACGGGAAAGGACAAAATTATATGATAATAAAACGTAGTAAATATAAGTAACCTACGGAAACACTTGGACAGGATAACGTCTGCCGGGTCCGCTAGTTAATGATATTAAGCAGACATGTTCCTTTTCAAATATAGAGTTAGTTAAAAAAGAGATGCTTTATTATACGCTTGAAATTCATTTGACACAAGATTTTGTCCGTTAATAAGAAAATATTCCCTATTATCGGAAAATAATCTTCCAATCGTAATGGTTAGGAATAAAAATCGTATAATGTTATTCTCAAACGATTGCAATAGCCGTCAAGTGCTAAAACGATGCTAAGTAATATAAAATCTATAGTAGCGCTGATTTATTTGCCTATATTCTTCCAATAACTACAAATCACTATCATGATTGCACGCAACAATGTGGTTCCTATCAGATCAACAGCATGTTTTGAAGTTTATCGGAAAATTCTATTCGCATTAGCCAAGATTATTTTTATATCTTGGTTATACAGTCGGCGGAATAATATTATTGTTTGGAAGGATTGTTTGAGCTGTTGAAATTTGAACGAGCCTCGTCTTTCTTGCCAGTAAGATCTGGATCCTCTACCATGGCCATATTAAACCCTCATACATAATCGGAATAGGAACGTGATCTCACTTTATTTATCGCACTTTTAGAATTGAAATTATGTTGTCCGAAATGCCTGTTCGTTGAGGAGGAGTCGTGGCCTAATCGGTGGTAGGTATTTGACTATCGCTATGTTAACTTGTTCTGGCTGCCACAGTGTGACAGATGTCTAAACCATTCTAGCACTGGTTTATATTTGATATAAGTCTCAATAGCTCAACGGCAGAAGGGATAGATTGAAATATTTAAATCCTCAAGGTTCAAGCCCTGACGCGGCTGGGGTACAGTCGCATCAACTCCTGACACAAGCTTTTCATCTAATCTTATTAGGAGGGGAAAGGGGAATATTAAATATACCTTAATAGTTAAAAGGTCTATCCAATCTATAATAAAAAGTAGCTCTATTATGAAAATGAACGCTTAAAGATAAATGAATAAGTTGGATGACCATAGGCAGAGATAGAGAGAAAGGGAGTAACCTGGGGGAGGCCAATTCCGAAGAGGCAACTTCTACAGTGATTGTTAATGACCTATGAGAAACATGTATTCAAAACTATTTTAAATCTGTAGTAGAATAAAGGTTTATATGTTTATTTTATAAAGTTAAATGAGATAGAATAAAAACCGTCTCTTTCCCTGCTTGCCTGAGATCCGCATAGTGATTCAACTGGCAAAGCTTTGTTATCATCGGAGTTTAAAAGACAATATAATTACTATTGCGTATGAAATGCGGAAACTCCGCATATCATAGCATCTATTAGTATTTGCTATGAATCAAAAAGAAAACCGTTCCGAAAGGATCCGTGTATAGGTAAACTTGACGTGATACCAGCTTTTTCATTATTTTTCACTTGTCTCACAATTATTTTATATAAAAATAACATTAAAGTTGTGTGTATTAAAGCAAAATACATTTTTAGGATCACATTGTTTTCATACTTTTTATATATTTTTGCTTATTCTCTTTGTCTAGATTTATTAATTATGCCGGGACTTTTTTTTTCTTCATTTTAGCCATATTTTTTCCAATTCCTTAGTTATTATTGGAGTCCCCTTTTGAGTAAATAATTACCTGTGCTAGGAGACTACGCTCTTTCATAAAAAAGTTACTTATAATAAGGTAAAACTTTAGTTAGTGTATGAAACTACTACTACCACTAGACTTTCACTAAACAATTAAAAGGGTTATAAAGAACTTAACACGGGGTTTTTTATGATAGTTGAATATTTTTAGAGTTTCTGCGTGAACGTGAAAGACCATTAAAAATGCGAATAGGTAAATTATAATGCGGCATAATTGTTTAAATTGAAGGTTTTTCAAGCACTGGAACGTGAGATACCAGTCAACAGCCGATACCTCTGTATGTTGAAGTTTTCATTCCCCTCGGCGCTGTGTGTTTTTTTTTTCAGTTACTGACCACGATCCTTGCCATAGGTGTAAATCTCCTGATGGTATTTCGTTATTTTATACAAAATATGTCATTGTGATGTTTTCAGGGGTGGTGTCTTTGGACAAGGAATGAATAATGCCTTTTCTATAATTGATCGTTGCCCACAAAATGCATTTTTTCTTTAAATTCTGGCCTTCCTCTACAATTTCTCAAGCTTTGTGGCTCTCCATTAAAAATGTTTACCGACCACTGCACTACACTAAGAGTAGGACAATATCAAAGTTTCTGTGATAGTAAAATAATTCCTAAACAGTGACAAATCTCTGTATTTTACCTGTGGCAATGAGAATTTGGCAACAAGGACTGCTAGGACACCCAGTGAGTGTTGCTGTATATCTAATGTCTCCAAGACTGTATTGAGATGTGCACTATTACGTTGTAAGACTTCATCTGACTTTCCAATAACATCACACAATTCTCGAAAATTTCCTGAAAACAAAAATAATAGACAATTTAAGGTCAGTAATACTGTAAGAACTTTTTTTAATTGTCTAACCTTAACCCTCACAATCTGCCGATGTAGCCCAAATATATTTAAACTTGTATTCATATTTACATGATAAAGGGAAAATTTATAATTATTAAATAAAGGAAATTGTTGACATTTCGACCCAAAATTAAGCCCGGCGAAAGCTTGAATATTTTTGTTACGATGTTAGAACTAAAATAATGTTAATGACAATAAACAAATAAATTGGTTTTACCTGCTGCTGAAGACGTTCTTACGTTATTCACAAACTGCTCCAGAGGTGATGCCATTTTATTATATTCTTTCAATCAGTATTACACACAAAATGAAAACACACAAAATTGAAACAATCTGGTAGAGCTTCAACGTCAGTTTGAAGGTGACATTGACATTTGACAATGATAGGTGACTAAACAATATACTATGAAATTAATTTTAATAATCTGAGTACAGATCAAATTTACTCTGTGGACCTTAATGTGGATGAATTAAAAAAAACTTTAAATTTACAGAAATGCTGTTACAACTCACGGTAGTGATTGTTTTTATAACTCTTTATACCTTAAAATTGTAGGATTTCGTGTTTTCTACATTTTTTTAAATAATAATTTCTATGTTGAACTTCTGGAAATAGCAACATTAATGAATAAATGACTATATAATAATTTTATTTACTTAACATTTTTTTTACATCTATTAAAAATCATTCTTTATAACAGAGTATACTTTATTTACATATAGTTATTACCGGCACATCATATAAAATATTACATGCAAATAATATATTTCAACATAATTGCTCTTTATGTTACAAGTTGTTATCAACTCACCATTAACCGAAACATAACATTATTTGTTAACATTATTATTATAAATAATAAATTATTCAGCCCGTCACCAAACACCATAACATCAAGTCGTGATCTACGGTCACACTACGTGATCATTCAAATGACGCTATATCTGACTTCGGCATTCTAGTAAGCATGTGATACCTAAAAACGTATTTGGGCAAATTTCGACCATCGACTGGTCGATCTATGTCCTAGTTCTAATGAATACACTCTAGTGTACAATGATGTAAGAAGGGATACACTTTTAATTATATTGCGCTGGTTAACACTTTTGTGCCAGTTCTTAAGCGGATTTGATATCTGGCACTTTTCCTTAGTATAATCCTTGCCGTAGTTAGCACTCAACTCTCATACCTTCATATATTAAAGTGGTACCAACGTTGTCTTTAATTAAATAATCTCTATCCCTGACATATAATGCGCTACTTTTTGTCCTATATATTTATTTGCTATTTACTTCTTGCCTATAAATCACACATAAAACCCCGAAGCGAGAATTAATTAATATTCTCTTAAGCAGGTTTACAGGCGATGAAAATTTAATACAAATTTGGATGTGTTTTAATTAAGACGATCCAATTATACCGGCTACATACAAATGCTTTAATAGCCGTTGATTAATTGTTTTTGAAAGAAATGAAAAGACTTTTTTAATTGTCTTTTGTCTGTTGAATTAATAAAAAAGAATAATTTTAATATATTTCTTTACACAAATATACGTATAATATACGACCAGTATCCCACGACATCGTAAAAATAACCTTGCAAAAGACCTTAGACATCCTTAAGCTGACCCTACCGAAAAATCAGTTCCTGGAGGATGAGATGTATGATCTACCTCCTTGCCAAATATTATTTTTGTACGTGCTGCAGTTTTCGAAATTTCGTGATAGCCTTTCACTTTTATATATATAGATTATTTACAAAAAAAACCTACTATATATTAAAGCTTTTCTTCAAAGTTCAAACTTGATTTAGAATTATTTATTTAGAACTTAGTCACGTTTAAGATTAGGCCATACTTGTTTCTTAAAGGCTGACAAGGCATCTGAGAGCGTACTAGTAATGCAGATGTCCATGAGCATCGGTGCTCACGCAGGTGAAGCGCTTGGGTAAAGTGCATGTCCGTTTGCCCCTTGTTATGCTAAAAGTACCTCCTCTTCGGTTTGGCTCTCAGCTTCCACACAACTCATTGTAAGCATTGCGCGCAAAGGCACATCACAAGAAACACAAATTAGCACAATCGAAATATAAAAATACACATATATACATAATACACCCAAACTCGAGGCGGGAATCGAACCCACGAACCCTGCAGCGGCTCACTGCCCACAGCACTAACTGGCCAGTCAAAAAATTAAAAGCGTAACCAAGTGATAATCTTGCATTTCAACATTAAACTAGGTTTAGACTGGTCTCTAATCTATACTACTAGAACTAATAAAGCCATCGAAATTGATCTAAACTTCAATTAACAGACACTAAGCCGCTAGACGAGATGAATTATGTACGGAGGCTGTATTTCAATCAAGCTTCTAGAGACTCTATAGCTCAACGGACACAAGGGCGGACTATAACCTTGGTGCTTGGTTCGCACCCATCATTGGACTATTGTAGCATTAGCTATCAATATCATCTTTACTCTTAGTAGAAGCTCTATCAAGAATAATGTTAGACACACTAAAATAGTGTTTTTAAAACTCTTTCATCAAAAAAATCTTATGTGTATAAAGCAAAAACCTTCGATAACATTTTTCGAAAATTGCGCGGACAGAGGAGTATGAAATTTGGCACATTTATAGTTTATATAGAGGAGTGTGTTCGAAGGCCAATATTTATAAAATGTGCATTAATGTATTGAATTATTAAAATAAAATCTCACGCACACCAAAGCAAAACGATTTACACACACATGTACGCATTTTATTATAAGATCGTGTCGAAGCGTAGTCATGACGACCGAATGTACGAGTATACCAATTGTTAATTAAAAGTGTCGTTGTATAAATAATTAAAATTGTGTATATGGCATTAAATATATATAACAAATGCTGTTACACAAATTTAAAGATTTGTAGCCGAATCTCGATTAGACAACGGTCTCTAGTCATATTCAACATAAAAATATTTTTTCGAACTCTTCCAACTAAAAAAGGTTCTGATGTAATAATAATAAATAGTTGAAAAATTTGACCGTCTCTCCACTCGAACTTTTTAAAAAAAATAAAAAAAATATTGGGAATTCTTTTTTAAGCCGAGAAGCGGCTTTGGGCTTTGGACATTGGAACCATTTAAACTTTCCATTTGAATTTGTTATTTGGGTTAGTGTTTGTTAAATTTTTTTTTCCTTTTTTAAAGAATATTAGGAATACTTTTTAGGTATGTCTAATATTCCCTTTTCCCTTCCTACTCAGCTTAAATTAAAAGCTTGTATGAGGAATGGGTGCGACAATACCCCAACGGCGATGGGGTTTGAACCGGGTACCTTGCCGATTTCAGTCAATACCTTATACCGTTTCGACCGATTTTCATGAAATTTGCGTGCATATTGGCTAGGGTTGAGAATCGGTCAACATCTATTTTTCATACTCCTACTCGACGGACGGAGTCGAGGGGCGCAGCTAGTCTTATATATAAAATTCTCGTGTCACAATCTTATTTACCGTACTCCTCCGAAACGGATTGACCGATTTTAATGAAATTTTATATACGTATTCACTAGTTCTGAGAATCGGCTACTATGTATTTTTCATAGTCTTAAGTGATGAGGGTGGCCCACGCAGACGGAGCAGCGGGGCACAGCTAGTTAAAATATATAATTTGTTACTATAATGCCGTTTTTATCGAATCACAAGCGAAATGAGTCGCAAATGACAAAACGTTTTTTGCGATTTTCTAAAAGTCAGCTTTTTTGAGTTAGGTCAGTTTATGGCTAAGCGCGCGATGTATTAATTTTTTATTTAAGACGCGCCATTTTATCTTGATTGTAAAAATACTGTCTTTCATTAGTATGTAATTTTTTCCTCTAAAGCCTGCATCTCGGTTACGAAGCTTTCCAGAGAGTTCACTTTATGAAACGTTTACGTCTTTAAATCGATGCGTATTAGTGTTTTTGGCTTAATATCATGAAAATATTGAAATAAATATATAAACATGTTTATTTTTCAGGGTTGACAACGGCTGCGTCTGTGGCAGCGATGCAAAGGGTTACCTCTAGCAGCAGTATGAGCGAGGCGGCGCGGAAGAGGAAAGTGTCTGTGATATCAAATATATCTAACATGGACTTTACAGGGAGTTACCTGCAGCTGTATCTTGATGTGAGTTTCAAAATTGAAGATTTACCTAATTAGAGATAGATGTTTCAGTCTAGAAATGCACGCCCCTCCGCTAATTAATTGCTTCGCAAACACAGGCAATGCGCAGCCTTTTATTGTAAACTCAAACTAGTCCAGTTTCATTTTACAATAAAATCGCAGATATTGTAAGCCATTTATACTGTAATCCAATGATATTGCGTATTTGCGCACACTTTATTTTGTATGTTTTTTTTTTAAAGAATATTAGGAATACTTTTTAGGTATGTCTAATATTCTCTTTGTCCCCTCCTACTAAGTTCAAATTAAAAGCTTGTATTAGGAGTGGGTGCGACAATACTCCAACGGGTGGGTACCTTGGGGATTTCAGTCCATATCTTATACTGTTGAGCTATTGAGTCTCTATCTATAGCAGACATTTTAATTCTGACTAAGGAATGTTGAAAACTTTTTTAACAATTTTCCTAAACATAAAACTTAGGTATATTTGATAAGTAAAAATATATTTAATTAATTGCATTCATGTTTATTAAAATCGAGAATAAGTTCTATCACACATTATAAGTTGTTGTTCGCCGGAAAGTATTTGCATATTTATTTATTGATTTGAATAATTAAACTGACAATGTTTACGATTCTAAACCTTTTAGAGCTAGTGTTATAACTTATTCAATTATTAATAAAGTTTCTAGCCATAAAAATAATCGCCAATAATCGTCATTGAATAGTGCCGACTCCAAATACGTCAGTAGGTATCTAGCACTTATATAATTATATTTTGCTTTTTAGCTCCTTGATGTCTTTTGAAGGCGGTTTTCTAAGTAAATAACTATTATTCTTATAGGGATATTGCTCCTTTCTTGTACCACATCCGATTTGTGATAAAGCTGAATTGATCTTCCTCTTCTGCGCCGTCCTTGCGTATAATTGATTCTTCCCTGTCATTTCCCACTGATCCAGGAGCGAAAATCACCTAACTTGGGAGTTATTAGCCCCTCGTGCATTTCATCAACATAAAAGCTTCCGTTACTGATGCAACTTGGCATTTATGTTAGCAATTATAGAAATATGGTTAACAAATCAACCTTATTCAATAGATAAACGTCAAAAGGTTTACATTCAATACTTTTGTATGTTAAAATATTATTAAAAGAAAGATATTAATCAGTACAATATATCCTGAAAAAGGTTCAACGCCGTTTGTTATTCTAAACTTGTTTCTTTAACAAAAAGCAACCCTTTTTATATCGCGCCAGTCGCAGAAGCAAGATAAAAATCACCGCGATTTTTCAAGTGGTGCGGTTTTCCTGTCTAGAATAGTTAGAATGGTTGTATAGTACATTATACAATAATACAATTTAAACAAAATCAAGCATAACTCTATACTTTTATAAACAGAAAATACTTTACTTGAATAAAAAGTAAATTTAAGAGAGCCAATAAATAAGAATTATCTTACAATTTGAAAGAATTACTAATCTACTTTAACGGGATTATCCAATATGAACTATACGTAACTCACCCCACAGTCACATCTTCTGCAATCTAAGCGGACCCTGGTAATTAACCGGGATAACAGTAGGAAGAAGAAGAAGATCCAATATGAATTCAAATTAAGCACTGTAAAATGAAAGACTAGTTTGTATTACAGACGTAATTTACCTTACCTTACTGAGGCAGCAGTTCTACGGTAACTTGTAAAATGTAAAAAGATAATTAAGTGGAAATTCTAAGCATCCGTAAAGTATTTATTTCTACACACAAGTAACTTGACTGGCAAAGCGTGTAAAAACAGAGTGATACAAAGTTAGATAAGGAGAAAATCCCAAGTGTAGCGCGTAAAGTGACGTATCGGTTCGGTCTAGGCGATACTAGTTTATCCTAAAATCGGGCTTAGCCTGTAACATATATCATATGATTTTACCCTGATTGTGATGGACTTTAGTTACATATTCCTTTAATACCTGTAAGTAGCAGTAAATAAAATCTATTAAAAAGTCTATTTGTTCGATAAGTACTATTATTTCCTTGTTAATGTAATCCCCCTTATAACGCAATCGATTTATTCCGCGTTATACGAAAACGCGTTGGATGAGTATTCTCGTATAACACCCTTGGACGACCCCGAATACGCATAATATAGTGTTATATATATTATAGCATTATATATTATAGAAAAATATAAATTCGTTATAAGAGTACCGTGTTATAAGGAGGATTACAGTATTATTGTCTTGTAAAAGAATGCGGGACTTTCGCATTGAATATGTCCACCAGTGAAAAGAAAGATTATGAGCACATAAAATATAATCTATATTATATAAAAACAAAAGTCACCTAATAATATCGAAAACCGCGGGACGTATTGATGAAATTTGGCATGGAAGTAGTTTATAGTTAGGATACATCCACCAAAAAGGTTTTTTTGAGCTTTTTTTGGGCTTCCGCAATTTTTTCGCGGGAAACAGCTATCATACTTTCACAGACTTAAAAATTTATATCCTCAATATTTCCCATCGGTAATATTTTCATAATTTCAAATCCACCCACTCCAACTTAGCTCACGTGAAACCACTTGGTAGCGTAGGGACTTTGAAAACAGCATTAACATAAATATTGGCAAAATATATTGGCTTGATTTAGTTGGGAACAAATTTTCCGTTTCAGCGCCGGCACTATGTCTGTTTCGCAAGCTCAAAGCTGTAGGTACACATCTCAAAAAACATCGATTTTTTGGATATTATAGATATAAAAATCCAAGTAACTGATGACGATTCCTTAAAGAAATTGTATTTACACAAATCTGACAAAGTTTGGAAAAAAATTCTCTTATATCATCATTGGATGCTCCCTGCTTACCAGAATTTCGTGTTAGGTGAACTTTCGCTTACATATACATTATTTAATTACATAACACAAATTTTATGACAAAACGCTTTTATATTAGAGGTAGCGCCATGCTTGTAGCCGAATTGGTCCGGCGCGCCCGGGTACCAGTACCTCTTTCTCACATGAGATCCTGCCTTTCTTTTCTCCAGGCGTGGTCGCCACTGAATGACCTTCAGACCCCAACGGTCGTCGGATCTTCGGGCCATAGGTCCTGCCCATTGCCACTTCACTTTGCTTATTTTGAGAGCAATGTCGGTGACTTTAGTTCGACTGCGTATCTCACTATAACCTTTTTTATGCTAACCAAATTTATTCTAAACTGCATTATTTGTAGGCAATTTAAATGTAAATTCGGCAGAGAGGATAGTACTTAGTTAATGGGCGTGCCCTAAGGACGGATTTTGCCCCAGTACCGGAATAAGGAGGTCTGAGGGGATCTCGAAAAAGTCATTTGTCAGTTCTTCCTTCTTCTTCGCTATAAGCTTGAAATTTTTGACACAGAGGTAGTCAGTAGAGAATAGAAGAATTTAGATATAGAATTTTGTATCTAGGCTAGATTAAGAAGGCCAAAGTATCTCGCAACTTCGCATGAAATTTCTTTATTTTTTGCCACAAACTGGAAATTTGGCAGAGAGGTAGTTTGCAGATGTAGATGAATGACATCTACTGTACATTAGCCGACTTCACTCCTATAAGTTCCGTAATAAATTCCACAATTATTTGTAGTGATAGAACTAAATCTACCTTTTATCTCCTAATCTATTGTACATAAAAGAGAAAGGTCACCTAACACGGAATCTAGAAAATCGTGGGACGCACAAAGATGAAATTCGACAAGGCGGTAGTTTAACGGAAGAAGAATAAGAGACAAAAAAATTAAATCAATTAAAAGTACACCGCGGGTAACCGCAGTCTATACATATAATATAAGGAAGGGTTGGATAGAAAGGTTGTATTATTCTTTTAACATTTTTTATTTGTGTATTTTCGGATATGAGAAATGTTAGGAATTTCACTCAGTAATTAAATGTAACAGCACAAACGTTTTTACTTCATTGTGTCTTGTGCTACATTTATTTCATTTCATAATTTAGTTTTTCTTATGTTACAAGGGGCAAACGAACAGGCAGTTCACATAAGTAACTCCCGACTCCCGTTAACTTCTGCACTAGCAGGCAACTAGCAGATGCGTTTACCGGCCTTTAATGACGAGATTAGGCCACCGGTAAGTCTCACAAACCGTACGAGACGCCACAACAATACCATCACTTGAAGTCACTGTATATCCACCGCTTTACGTCGATCCGTATATACCTACTTGGTACCAGTGAGACAAGAACTCAAGCAACCGGTGGTTAGGGCTAATTTTTTTTTATTATTTAATACTATTCTGGTTTTACATCTTCCCGGTGGCCTAAACTCGTAATTAAGACGGACAACGCATTTGCTAGCCTCCTGGTGGTGCAGATGTCCATGAAACGTTCTGTACTCTCACGTGATGAACCACCCGCTCGTTTGCCCCTTTTAATATTAAAAAAAAATCGTTTTTCGTTATATACCGAAAGTTTTCGCTTCAACTATTATTATTATATAATATACTGAACAGCTGCCAGGTCAAACACTGAAAGAAGAATTGCGATTCTCCTTCTTCTTTCAGCCCGCTGACGTCCACTGCTGGACATAGGCCTCCTCCATAGACTTCCACAGATATCATGTCTGCGCGACTAACATCCAGCGGTTTCCTACTACCCTATGTCCTATATTGCGATTAGAATCCCTTAAAAGCTCGCCTTCAATGCCAGTGATGAATGAATTTGATCTCAGCGGGGAAAGGTCCTGCTAAGACAAATGTGATACAATAGTACTAGTGCCGCTTTAGATATCCTTTGTTGTAAAATAAAATATAGTTCTTGACCAGCCAAGTTCTTTTAGAGATTTATATGGGCATTGTTCTGTCTGCTACATGTAAGTAAACTAGACATAGAACCCTGTTTGATTACTTCATTTTGTAGTTCTTAATAGGTTTATCGATACGGTTTTTAGTGATGTTGGCTTTTCTTGGTACATGTAAGCCATTTAAGTACCACTAGATTTAACGTCTTTAAAAAATAAATTGCCTCAGGCTTGGGTACAATAACAACAAGTTAACTCTACAGTGGTATTCGTAAATTACGTAATAAAAATATCAGTGTGGTGCTGTGCTTTGTTTGATGGTGACGGTGGTTTAGCTCTTGGAAAATAAAATAAATAAAAAAACTTTTAAAATCGCGAAAATGTGCAGAGTTAACCATTTTTTTTTTTCTAATTGGTAGATTCCCAATTTCATAATCAGTTATTAATTACATTCGCGACGAAATGGCGATGATAATATTAAATTAATCATTACATCTTGAACAAATTTCTAGATATTTCTAGAAAGAAGGAATAATAAATAACGACTAAATGCAGGTAAGTGGAATGCTTGTATACACAGAGTTTTTTCTTTTATTTCTTTACTGTCGTCATTCTATGTACCTTCACTGTAATGAAGTTTTGAATAGATTTCGGCTCCAGTGTGTGTGTCTATGTATAATACGTGAAGTGAATAATACGTGAAACGAAAACTTTAGGTATCATTTCACGAAAATTGCGAGGACGGAGGGGTATGACATTTGGCGCAATTATAGTGTAGGTAGATAGAGGAAAGTCAGCGAATGATAATATTTTTTCTAATATGCAATATTACTATATTAAATTATTATAACAAAACAACATGCACACTATTTACACAGTTACACACACATTTACTGGATGATGTCGAACCGTTTGTTATATTGATTGTCAAATTTTATTTTTCTTTAAATAGAACAAAGTATGTCGTTGTATGCTAAAAAGTTTGTCGAAATTCGACCAGCCGGTGATCTCTAGTTTTAATTAATTTTCTAATTATGTACATGTACATGTGTATATTTTTTATCGGTAATATTAAGGTGCTTTTTTGTTAATATATGTAAATAGGATCTGATTATTTGCCTTAGCTTTTCTTTTAGTTTTCCTATTGCTCAAAAATCAATATAGTTTTTATTATAACTTTTTTTTGTTGGTAAGATTTATACGCAAACATCTCGAATTTTATTTACATTTTACTTCTAATTTTAGTTTGATTTAATTTCCTGTTCTTAAAATAGTGCAAGCCAGGATCATTGGTTTTTGTAGTGTTACCATAAGTCATATATTTAAGTTATTACTCGGAGCATTGTTGTAGTAACATTCTGTTATATGATCTTAATAAATAATTAAAAAAAAGTCAATGACATAGTAATTATGGTTTGAATCCAAAGTAATGACGATTGGCATATTATTTTCATTTCAATGTCGTTAAAATTGTGGTGCTCATACAGTGGCGTTGCTAACCTTAGCGGGGCCCCGTATCGTTGTTGGAGGCCTCCCCAAAGGAAGGATAAAGTTTTTTAGAAAAGAAACGCTCGGATTTAATAAATAAATTGATATGTTGTTATTATGTACAAAGTAGGGATGTTACAGAGCTGCGATTCCGATTCGGAAAGTTCGGAACTTCCGATTGATTTTACACATTCGGCTCCGGTTTCGATTCCGATAAATGTAATTGGAAGTTATATCGGAGTTCCATTGTTGTAAAGGTCGAAAATATGGATACTGGCTGGTCGAAGTTGACTTTTAAGAAATAGATCGAACGGAAAAAAAGCTGTAATGCTTTTGTTTATAATATTTTAGTTGGTTCTTTTGGAGTGACTACATTTGATTCAAATTACTATATTCTATAAGGCAGGTAAACACCCTTTTTATTGATAATAAGAATATACTAATAAATAATGCATGTGACGTTATTTTTCGGTTACGATTCGGGTTCCGATATAATGGTTCCGTAACATCCCTAGTATAAAGGCACATCAGGATGGGTGAAGGCTCATCAATGGGCGTACTTCAATAATAGTGGTTTGGTTCGTTTTTTAACTTCCCTAACTGGGTTAATTTAAACATCACTTGAAGTTGAAATCTAAAAGAGACCGATTGCTTAGCATTGCTCCATGGAATGACCGTGCGTGTATTGAATCCATCATATAGCAGAAGAAGGAACAATTTTTATTAGGAATACTTTAGTTTACAAACTTTTTACATTTAATTTCCCCTTCCCGGGAGAAGAATTTCTAAGCCCACACGTTTTTTTGGCGGCTTATATTCTTTTTCGCGAGAACAGCTCCTTAAATTTAAAATTGTTATGAATCAAAAATTGTTTAGCACCAAAAAAGACATATAAATATCATAATCTCTAAATGTTTTGAAAATGAAAGATTTAAATACGTTTTATGCTCCGTTAGAGCTGTTGTAAAAGTATTATAGATTAGTACGAAACGGAACCTTCAGTACCAGAGTCAAACTCGCGCTTGTCGGGTTTTTTTTTATAACTAACTAATCTAAATAGTATATTAATTTGATGTAATGTAACTCTTAATTAAAAGGGTTGGCCCAACAATTGTTTTCAAAACTGTTATTAACTTATCGATTGAGAGTAAAATTTTAAGAATTTTTCCTTAATATAGTCATCGTACTCAAAAACTTCGCTAGCGTGAGTTGGGTCTTGTATAGTGCGCATCAGCGCTATCTAGTATAGCTTTGCTATATCCCTCCACTTTTGATACCATCGCCAACTTGCGTCGTGTGTAGTTACTTAATTGTGTATGGGACGCTGCAGACACCTCTCCCGGTAGGCGGTGATATCCTCTACCTCGGAAAATCCTACGGTTAGTATCCACGGTCACGATTACCCCAGTGACGGCGTTGGCGAGGATCAGGACAACGCGACCCCCGGAGAGGACACCACGGATACCGTCGATCTTCAGACCAACCCCTGACTTGAAATACGAGCGAGTCTCCCAGGAGACTCACTCATAGGCGAATAGCAGGAAGATCGCCTTATTACCGGATATAACACTCGGATCCTTGGACGACGATGTTTCGATCGAGCTTTCGAGCCCCAGATCCCGGGTTAGACTCCTGTTTCGGAGGTCGAGACTCCTGGGATAAGGAACGGTGCCCACCAAGATCCGAACCTACAGGAAATGACAAACACGGATACGACCCTACCAGACTGACACCCCAATGGCAGGGCTGCTCCTTACACAGCCCTGCCATGACCTCATGATTACGAGATTCCTGTCAAGGTTGAGTCTTGTAGGCAAAACAGAACACCGGGCAGCTACAGCTGCCCGTGAGGCACAAGCCCGGCCAACGAGGTCCGCCTCGACGCCCGTACTCCTTGTAACCTTGGTTACATGAAGCACCCTATGCTACAAACACATTTGGGGTCTTGTAGCCCGGGAGAGAACACAACGCCCCTGTGTTCAAAG
The DNA here is from genome assembly GCA_024363005.1 of Charaxes varanes. NCBI lineage: Eukaryota > Metazoa > Arthropoda > Insecta > Lepidoptera > Nymphalidae > Charaxes > Charaxes varanes. Next base: position 1,209,418 of record JANCMC010001028.1, read on the forward strand.
GACCTTTAAAATTTTATGGGAAATCCCCGAGAAAAACTACATAAAATGAAAAAACAAAGAATAGTTTATTAAACTTTTTACATAAATATCTAGACATTTATATAAACTACTTTGTTTTAATAATACTCGAATAGCGTAGGTATGTAGTCACACATTATGTAATGTTATGTTTTTATTTAAAAGCGTTTATAGGTTAACGGTAAAAAGCCTGAGTTAAACTTGAAATGTTTTGATTCTAAGCCCGTGTTCGCTACGCTATTGTTGCAACGTCTCCTTCTAGAAGAAGCTTCTAAATTCTCCAACTGGGAGCGGAACAATACAAATGTAGAAGTTAAAGACATGACCAATTAGTGGAAACTTATACTCTTTAGACGGATATCTGAAGAGATAAACACTAGTACATAATATTTAATTCTTATATAATAAATTTTAATTTTGACACGAACATCGTATTACTTCACTGAACGTTTTTTGTATTCTGACTAGGTATATAAGTACTTAAATTCATATTATAATAAAGTAACATTTGTACATAGTGTCTTGATACTGTTTTAATTGTAACATGCATAATCTTGAAAAGAAATGATTTTATTTATAAAAAAAAAATGAAAAGGACACAATTTACCACTTTTTCCTAGCGTTACCCCAGTTAAGTACCAGGGTACGCTTAGATTGCCGAGAATGTGCCTGTGGCGTGAGTTAAAATGACCGATTGCCATCTGACGTCATCCTCGGAACCCCCACGATCTCTACATCGTTACGACTAATATCACAATGTGACATTAATCGGGTCCCCGAAAATACGGGGGAGGTCGGATATCAAAAATAAACCAATGCTAGAATGGGTCACCCATCTATCACCTGGACGAGCCAACAGCTACTTAACCTAGCGATCGATGCCAACCACTAATTAGGCCACGACTTTAAATCCGGCGAGGACGGATATCAAATATAAACCAATGCTAGAATGGGTCACCCATCTATCACCTGGTCGCGCCAAGAGCTACTTAACCTAGAGATCGATGCCAACCACTAATTAAGCCACGGCTGGCTTATCATTTTTTCCTATTGAATTTGCAAATTTAAATAAGGAATTTCATTTTTTGTGTCTAACTAAAAAAAAAGGGAAGTAAACATTAAATCTAAAAAAAGTGATGTAAACTACCCATTTGCCCCACCTTCGCACGGGTGCAATTGTAATTAATTTCCTAAAATAATAAATAGCCTAAAGCACTTAGGGTTAATATAACTTTCTAACAGCAAAAGAATTTTCAAAATCGGTTCAGTAGATCCAAAGATTACCTCCTACAACTTCACAAATATTACCTCCATAAAATATAAGTGTAGACATAATTAATTATTTTGAGGAAAAATGTACGTTATTAATTCAGAGCGGTGAAGACTGCCACTGAAATAGAGGAGCTGGCGAAATTTTGAATTAAATAATAGGTTATGTAATAAGGTTGACTCGAATTTAAAATTAACAGTTCGCGCCTCCAAAGGAAAAAGTTATTACCCGTAAAATCTTCGCCCACTTGAAACTTGTAAACGCAGTCATTACGTACAAATCACAGCAGTACTTATCATAAATAATAGTAATATCTCCACCTAATCTTTTGTGAAGAACCGATTACTTATCTAGCGTATCATTAGCATATATATACGTACAAACGCGGCCCATTCATGATCCATTATTCATGTGCTAGTGGACATACACACATAAAAAGTTGTTTGTGCCCATCGACATTTAATAAGGTAAGATTATTTTCTCATTCCGAGCGGACGCCCCACGGGGCTTTTTTCTTTAGTACATTTTATATTGCGTAATATTTTGATAATCCCCAATTTAATTTATTACTACAACATATTTTAAATATTTCATTATTCTACTTACAATATAGTTTAATCAACTTTATTGTTAACGAACAAAGCCGAAACGGCTGTAAGAGTTTTGCTAGAACCAAAATAATTAAAAAAAAAATCCTCATCTAACACCGCTACAGTAAACACTTGCAGTAACGCTGTTATTAAGATAAGTACAGCGTTTTGTTCATTTTCTTTAACATCCATTATGTTTTATGTAAATGAAAATGTTAGTTTTTTTGCTGTCTTGAGTTCTTTGTCAACTAACATTAACAAAAGAACAGTTATTATACAACATTAGGATACACAATGGAGCAAATTGACGAATTCAAACAATATATCGCTTTTTGTTCCTATTTCAGTCTAACTTTATGAGCAATTCGTTTAATTATCTGTTCGTAAACTTGACACTATGTAGCGATAGATAGATAGAATATTTTTTTTATCGTAAACAACATTTAGCAAGACATCAATATAACAGAACAATTTTATATAACTTTTAGGTTGATTAATTTAACTCTAACATATATTTAGTATTCAAAGATTTCTTATAGTTGACTTTAATCCATTTTTTTACGTGATATAGGTAAAAATATCAAACACTATAGTTGCAATTTTGTGAGCAGTTATTAATTTAAATCTTATATTATTTAAGTCGTGGCTTTAGTATATTTGTTACTACTAGTTTTGTACTTACTAGTTTTTACCCCCGACTTCGTCCGCGTAAAATTAGGTTAACATTTTATCGTGATGATATATAGCCTATAGCCTTCCCCGATAAATGGGCTATCTAATACTGAAATAGTTTTTCAAATCGGACCAGTAGTTCCTGAGATAAGCGCGTTCGAGTAAAACAAACAAACTATTCAGCTTTACATATTGGTATATTTATATATTGGTATAGTTTCCAGCCGCCTATGCATGCTGCGAATCATGTTGTCAAAGATTTCTTGGTGCTACTACTGCCATTATTTAAGTTATGTGTTTCGCAACTCGCCCTAATTGTTAGGAGATGGGATTCTTGATTAGACACTCCTCTTTAGCAAGTACCAAACGTGTTCAATCGGATACATATCCAGAGACCGTGCTAGCCAGTCCCTCACCGTTACACCAACATGGTTTAGGTATGCTTGTACTGAGCACTCTAAGCCCGAGCACTATTCTGCATTTGAATAAAGTATTTACCAATAAAGGGACAAATGGCATAACTACTTAGATGCTTGTACTTATCAACAAGCGAGAAAATACAAAAGTTTCATAAAACTGCAATACAATGTTTTTCAAATGGAATTTACGAACTTTGCGAAAACGGATATCGATAGAGATGCATGAATGAAAAATTAAAACAAACGAATGCAAGAATTATGTTCCATTTTCGAATTAGAACTAAAATTTAAAAGAAAGTAATGTAACCGGCCAGTGTTACGGAAAAAGTACTCTTCCTTTTTTTGTGGTTCGCTAAATCTGCCGATGTTTGTATATAGATTTATTGAAAATGGCAAGCATTAAACTCTGATCCATATTTGTCACAGTGCCAATTTTTATTCAGAATGCGAAATATTTCATGATTCCTTTTACAATTACTAAAATAGTATCAGAGCTTTAGTCTAAATGAATATTTGCTTGGGTGACGTACAAACTAGTCTATTGTTAGAGTAAGATATATATATATTTTTTTTAATAAAAGAACGGGCAAACGAGCAAGTGATTCACCAAGGACTATTGCAAAACCAGAGGGCTCAATGTAAGCCTATACTTTAACAAAGTATAGACTAAATGTAAATCATGAAAAAAATATATATACATACTTACCTAAAACTTTTAGTGTAATAAAACCCAAAAACGGACGAGAGGATTTTCTAGAAGACCTGTCCTATTGTTAGTCATAATATGTGACTAACAGTAGACTCATTTACTAAAAAGTTTCCTGGATATCATGCAGTCATGGTATCCGCTGTACGTAAGTAATCTCTCCTATAACACGGTCCTCTTATAACGCATTAATATTATTGTATAATATTATATTCAGCGCATTCGGGGTCATACAAGCATAATCCAACTAATAATTCCTAATTTTCTTATAATCCGTAATAAATCTAGCGTGTTATAGAAGGGGATTACAGTATTAAAATCGTAAACTTTACTTTTTAAACGCTCTACATTAATTTTTAATTGTAGTACATTTTTATTAGTACTAACGTTTATTTAACTACATCTAATAAAAAATGTGGCCCGTAAAAGCCGCGTTTAAAATGTCCGAATGGTGATTTCGATATCAAAATAGATTCAGCCGACTTTCAAAAAAAAAAAGGATCCTTTGCGAAACGCCTGGCAGATATTAAACATAGACCTTATTTTGTAGAAATCGTTAGTAAGTATAATGAGGAGGTTGTGGACTAATCAGTGTTCGGCATTTGAATCGATCGCTGGGTTAAGTAGCTCTTGCTGCACCCGGGTGATAGACGGGTGACCGATTCTAACACTGGTTTATATTTGATATCAGACCTATTTCGTGTTTTAAAGGCACGTAAAACAGTGGGACCCGAATAATGTCACTGTGTGATATTAGTCGTCAGGTTGCAGAGATCGTGGTGGTTCCGGGGATGACGTCAGATGATAATCGGTCACCCTCACTCCCCCCAAAGCCGCACACCACTGTATACATTATAGTTTATTTTAATATACATATTGCAAAGGACAAATGGGCAGGTGGTTCACCGTGATGTGACGACCGACGCTCAACTAAAACATCAGTACAACCACGGAGATCGCAGAAGCATTTAGGGCCACCGAAGAAGCATTTAGCCGGCCTTTAGGGCTTTGGGCCACCGAAAACACTCACATACCGAACGAAACACGTACACAACAATAGCATCTCTTGACATGACAACATTTCCGCCACTTCACGCTGATCTTATGTGAGATATGAGCTTAGTGCGTTTTTTTATTTATTACAGTGCAATGAAGATAATGCTGGGCAAGTTGCCGCGACCCTGGATAGTGGACGACGCAAAGGACGACGGATACACTGCCTTGCACCTGGCTGCGTTCAATAACCACGCGGAGGTGACCGAGCTCCTGGTACGAGGTGGCGCGCGCCCCGACCTCCAGAACGCCAACCTTCAAACGGCCCTGCACCTCGCCGTCGAACGACAGCATACGCAAATTGTTCGGCTGCTGATTGCACACGGAGCCAACCTGAACATTTGCGACAAGGTATATTACGTTAAAAACTATAATATTTAAAGCAAGAGTACATAAGTATATTCTACGCAAGCCCTTACGGCCGTAGACTATATCCACGTTTAACATCAACCGCCAACACTGCCATCAAAGGATAGCTCTGCACTGATTTTTTATCGGCCCTTACCTTAAGTATCGCTCTAAAACCTATACGCCAGAAGAAAACAGCCTCTACTATCTCAGTCCCAAGTCATTGCTGGAGTTCTGAGCACTGCTGGGATTCGTTTTTTTGCAACGTTATGAATCTAGCACCCGTTCGAGGAATCTATAGCCTGCCCTGAAGTTCTTCTCTCACATTCATTCTATTTTATATCTTTTAAAGGAAGCTGGTAAAGAACAGATTAACACTTGCCTTGCAGGATGGCGACACACCACTTCACGAGGCTCTAAGACATCACACGCTGCAGCAGTTAAGGCGACTACAGGACGCTCGAGATGCTTCCTTGCTGAGTGGCATTGCTCACGCGCACGATAAGAAATCCTCCGCCTCCATAGCTTGCTTCCTCGCTGCGCACGGAGCAGATTTGACTATCAAAAACAAGAAAGGTTCGATATCCTTCTATGGCTTTACCTTCCTTCCTTCCTTCCTTCTGATGACATCCACTACTGGACATAGGCCTCATCTACAGACTTCTACAGATATCAAGTATGCGCAACTGACATCCAACAGTTTCCTGCTACCCTAACTATGTCGTCAGTCCACCGTATAGAAGGCCTTCCAGAGGCCCTACTAGCATGAACATTCCGAACCGTTCGAGTGGAAGAGTCGACTTTGAAAATATTCGTGATGGGCCCACAGCGGACCCCCCTTAGTGCCGATGCGAATTGCATTAGTATTTATTAAAAGCGTGACACGATAAAGACTTGCCTTCTATGGGCCTAGCACGAGCAATATCATCCTAAATACGGTCGACTCCACCACTTCGAACGAATCGAAATGTTTAGGCTAGGGATTCAGTTCGTTGTCCATCAGTACGAAAACGCCATTCTAGAACTTTCACTCTCCGTCGGTGACCAGTTCTATATATATCGGCTATATGGCCAGCCCATTGCCACTTTAACTTCACTTCATATCTTATGGATGTATTTTCTCCAAGTTTAACCATTATTTGAAAAAATAAAAATCTAGAGTTATCCCTTCGAAGATGTGGTACTAAAAGTATAAATAGTTTTTGAATAAGGCTTACTTCCGTGTCATGTAAACGTTCTATAGATTGATAAGAAGGGATCTCCTCTTGTCTGGAATTTCTAAGCCTTCTCTAGAGTTTCTTTAGAAATTTAAAATATAATATCATCTTTTTTGTGTATTTCAGGTCAAACACCGCTAGACCTCTGTCCAGATCCCAATCTCCGTAAGACGTTGACGACATGTCGCAAGGAGGGCGCAGGGGGGCATAAAATAATTAAATCCGATCGAAGCGTAGAACAATTTAATCGGAAAATTTTACTTTTTTTGCAATTATTACATTTCTGAATTTCTCTTAATTTATATTCACAAATTTAGACGCGTCAATCAGTTAATAAAAATTCACGATATAAAATAAATATAAAACGCTCGAGTGTCGAATAAAACAAACAGAAGCCACCGGAAACCTCGCGTCAAAAAACGGAGACAATCCACCCCAACAAAAAAATCGCACAGCAGACAATCGCGCATTAAACAAAACACTTCGCAAATATTTTAAAAAATACTTCGCAGAAATGAGGTGTTGAAACTGAAAATTTTAAAAATTAACACTTACCTTTTTCCGACAGAATCAGCGTACATTTCGCAATATTAAATTTGAGAGACGCAATAAACTTTGACCGTGCTCATTGCATTCGATCGCGTAGAAAGCTAGCGCGAGGACGGTTCAACCGATACTGCGATTTAAACTGTGGACGCAACTTGGAACTAGGGTTGTACCCCGCTCTCCCCTCGCCTCGGGGAGGTGGAGGCGACGCCGCCTCCTAGGAGTAGGGATGCTTGCAGGACTATTCGAGCAAGTCGAATATTGCATTTTGAGCCTTATTTATGATATTTTTATAGCGACTGCCACTGTTTTTACATTTCTGCATGAGTGTTGATAGGGACATCGATGAAATGATAAACAGCAATGTATATGTTTCACTATTTGGAAGTGTTTATTAGGGATGCAAATGAAAGTATAGTTATGTATATATCGCGAGTTTTTATTGGGTGTATCATGCTATTATTCAATATAATGCTACATGTTTTGGTAAAGTATGTTCAAGTAGAAATAGAACTTTGTTGCTAATTTCTTATCTTTAGGCTCATTTGTGAAAACAAATTTCGTTATTTAAATCTATATTAGCTTTAATATAAAAAAAAATTACGAATGCAATACCGATTCATTTATTAATACCTCTATTGCTTCAATTAGGACACATTAATTTAGGTTGTTTTTAGAGTTTGTGCAAGAAAATTACTGAATCAACGAAATTTAGGCAAAAGCCCACAAGCCACAACTTACACTTTGTGTATATTCGAAGTATCAGTTGCTTAAGCCTGTAAAATGTTAACACAATTGTTAAAAAGTGTATTTCATGAATGAATCTCATTTAAATCTTTACTATTCCTTTCATGCCTGTGCTTACATAACGTAGAGCATAGTAGAGTAGCTCATATAGGACAAAAACACTTTTATTTTTGATATTATACTAAACTAGCAGTGTCCGCATCTAAACTAAACTAAAATTAAGTAATAAAAGTTGATTTAATTATAGCGATAAATAGTCTATCTAAAATAGAAGGAATTTTTCAAATCAGACCAGTTGTTCCTGAGATTAGCTCATTCAAGCAACCAAACAAACTCTTCAGCTTCATATATTAGTATAGATAAATTGCATTAAACTATTTAAAGTTAACTTAAAAATGTAACAAAGTATAATTTGTAGCTGTTTCATTTACCGTCGGAAAGTGCTTTCAATTGGAATTGTGTAAAATTTTCATTTAACTACCTAAATTTCATAATTTAAATAATTAGACTATTACTAGATGGAAGTCTCCTTCCCTTAATCATCACGTCGGGTACTAGCTGTTCTCGCGACTCTGTCCGCATTGAATAATTGTTTTAAATTTTGAGAGTTTTATTTATTCTTTATGGAAGCCTATGCCTTGTATCATCAGCTATCAGCCAGTGAAAGTACCATCAAAGTAAGTTCAGCTATTTTGGGGATTAATCCCAACAAACGCTTTTATTTATATCATACATTTTTATTCATTTATGTGTACATATACACTATATCAATTAGAATAAAGAAGAAGTGTCACATGTCAGAATATATTTCGAATTTGTATCGTTTTAAGTCAGACACAAAAGCAAATAGTACTTAATAGTAAAAGCATTTAGTGAATAACTTAACCCTTCAAAATCCTACTTATGTGGACTCAAAGGTAATCGGATTATATATATATGAATTTTCATTTATAGACTGAGATGCTGCAATCAGCACTCTTTTTTTTGAGGAGAATCTTAATAGATTCTCCTGAAAAAATACACGGGTAATGACTGAAACATAAAGCGGACGCTGAATCATAAACTGGCCGATTATGTTTTAGTTCTAAAGTGAGTTAATGATACAGGCAGCTTTGTTTCAACGTCCTCTATCACCCAATCAAAGAATTATTTCAATATCTCTATCCAATACTGAGATACAGTTATTTTTGTCTTTTCAAGAAAAATAAACTTATTTTACTTAAAAAGACAAACAAATAATAAAATAGTATTCAAATAACATTTCAATATCATAAATCACTTCA